>JANHAO010005204.1:0-23055 GCA_026873985.1 Saraca asoca | reverse complement strand
TTGAGAAACTATGATTAGTTATAGAGGTTGACTAGCATCCATACCTCTGACTGATTGGATATAGGTAATGAAGGGATTGTATCATACACTGTGTGCATAGAGATGTACACTAAGATCAGCCACAGACAGGTTGTCATCATCGTTGACTTTCGTCGAAAATTGGGTAGCTATAATGGCTTGCTAGAGTCCGCTTAAAGCTTAAAGTTCAAACGTGATTAATTTGGTGAAATTGATTAAAAAATTAATTGGATTAATTTTATATGCCTTCAAATGATTTGAAGGGCATTATGAACTTTTTCCAACATTTCGGGAGATCTACCGGGTCACACGCATAACGGAGAATATGAGGAATGGCTAAAATTTGGACATTTGGATGTCCATGGATCAAATTGAAAAGGGGTCGAAAGTTGTGGGGCAAAAATGTGATTTTCAGAAACCCCAGGGACCTACCAATAATTTTGGAAATTGGTGGGGTTAATGTGCAAATACGGGCCTGCAAAATGGTGCTGTTTTGCTGAGAGCCTTTTGACCCTTTGTGCTGCAAGGCACACAAAGCATTCGGCCCCCTGACCCTTCGTCTTCTTCCTTGTGTCTGCTATGGCTCTTCATCTTCTTCCACCGTGAATCGCCGGCGATTTTGGTCCCACAAGCTTGAAAAGCTCCCAACTAGCATTGGACAGCCTTCCTCTCCGGCATGGACCTCCGATTAGGCTAGTACGTTTGGATCGAGAAAGACGGTGACCGTTCGGCTTCCCTCCGCCTTCCGTTGCCGTTTAAGTTGCTTCCAAAGGTTGGTTCAGCTTCCTTTCACTTCTAATTAGTTGTTTAAGCTCTCTACTAGCTAGATCTAGGATTGGATGTTCGGTTGGTTACAAGAAAAAATTTTAAAATTTTGGATGATTTTGCCCTTAGCCGGCCGAACATTCCTTCAGTAGCACTCATGGGCTTTTTACTCTAAGCACCCACACCCAGATGTTATGAGGATATGGGTACCTCAAGTCTCCAAGAGGAAGGTATACCAGAGGCTGCAAATGTCTACCTTCTAAAATCTCCACTTGGGTCCTGAGATCTAAATCTCTTTCTTGAACTACCCATAACTACTCTTGCCTCTTCCCTCTCTTGCTCCCTTTGTAATCTCTATTGAACTAATTCATTCACAAGATCACCTAAAACTCTCTATAAGTCTATAGCCCACACTGAGGCATCTCAAGTAGAAAGACCTGCTAAAGCTCCAAATATAGAAGGGACCTCTGAGTCAGATTGGGAAACTTTTGGCTGTACTTCTGCTCATGCAACCCTACCTTGGTCTTTAGCACGGCCTCGGCTCCTAAGTCTACCCCGACCTTAAGGTATAGGTTGAAAAGAAGAGGATGGATAATGAGAAGCTCTTTTAGACACTTCTTCCAGTTTACATCTAGAGTGAGCTAAAGATCGAGTCCTAGGTGGCATATTCCTATTGTCAAATAGGAAGATTCGTTTAGGCAAGGTTAAAACACACTAATACATATATGATTGAAAGAATTAGGCAATGCAGAGGTTTCCAGCATATTCATGGTGCGGGTATCAACATATCCTTATTCATATGTTGGGCTCCCAAGCGCACTAACATAAACTCGATATGCCTATCCCATTTTGGTAGTTGGAAACCTCTATCATACACCTAAACCCTAGACCATGCTCTGATACTAACTTTGTCATGCCCCGATCCACAAAATGTGACCGATGTAGAAGGTCACTATTAAGAACCCCTCTACAAGCCTTATAATGCAAATAATATACCAACAACTCACTATTTCATCAATCCACAATAAAATATTTAAATATTAAATTTTAATAAAAATTCGGTAGAGTTTCCTCTATTTTGCAGACACCTAGCCTCAAGACTTATTCAATAACAAAAAGGCTACACACCTAACATAACTTATATAACAACATAATAAAATGCAGTGGCCTAGACTATACATAATCTACATCCTACTAGACACTCAACAACCACAATACATGCATATACAATCTTATTAACTACCATTGACTTTCCACCATTTATATGTTTTTATACTATGTAGGGAAAATCCACTCGATCAAGGAGTAGATATGTTATTAGTGTGTGATGGAGAAGCAATAGGAGAATCTTAGGGCTCTGAAAAATATGAAAAAGAAAGGGGTGAGTTTCATAAAAACTCAGTGAGTAAACAATCCCATGATCACCCAAAACCTCATTTAAAAATCATGATTGAAAGCATATATATATATATATATAGCCATAAAGATATACTTACCCGTTCAACAACCATGATCTCAAAATAAACTCGAAAACTATCATTCAACAAGAAAATCGAGTAATTAAAAACATAATATTTAACAACATAATAATAATAAGTATCAAAATATGCTACCATGAAAATGTGCTCATCATAACGTAATATGAAAGAGTCAATAAAGATTTCTAAATGTTATCAATACTTAATATGGCAAAATAAATGACTGCAATCCCAAAGGACAATTCCCAGAGGGAACTGCCCCAATATAGTCATGATCTATTCAGCACGTTTGCCGGTCTAATACGCATGCAAATATTCATATATCAGCAGCCCAATACACATGCGAATATTTATGCATCCATAGCCCAATACGCATGCGAATATTCATGTATCCACAGCCTAACTATATTACTCCATCCTAATCTAGTCATAAGTGCACTCGCAAGTTCCCATTGAATTCTCCAGTGGATCCAGTATCTCAAATCAATTAATTTAGCATGTCATGTAACATAAATCTCAAAACAACATTTTTATATCACAATATATAAAAGTCCTTATTCAGGCAAGCAACATTTATCAAAATATCCATGAATTTGTCAAAACATTTTCATATCCATTTACCACATAGAAAAATAGAATTTGCCAATTCTAATAACATAAGATAAGATAAAAATGCATAATTTTGTCACGGCAAACCATTTCATGTAACATACAACATATATGTATACTTTCAAAACCACTTTAATATATATATAGGAAAATCCCATCATTTAAAAGGATTAATAAGATTCCATATAATAAAATTATTTCATATTTACAAATGGGATTATTAAGTGAGGAGAATTATTCACTCACCTTGGAAACTCCTTAAAGAGTTAGATCGACTAACTTGGAGAGTTATGTTATTCAACTTGGGTTTTTTGGCTAAAGCTCCAAAAATTGGCCATTGGTGTGCTTGATTCTTCCTTGGAAATATCATTGGAGCTAATGAACAACAACATTTTAGCATACCTCAACTTTAAGGGCTAGGCTTTCAGGTAGGGATTTCTTAAAAACTTGATATAAACTCCCCATGAAATAAATCTTTTGTTCTAAGAATACTCACCACCCTCCAAAGTGCAAGTGAGGAGCTCGGTGCCAACTGGATTGCCACTAGTGAATTGATCCATAACTTGACTGTACAACCCTAGAGGAGAGGAAGGTGAGTCGTGAATTAAGCTGATGTTGGAGGTATGTCGTAGAGCTAGAAGGATGAAAGATTCATGCCGGAGCTCGCCAAATGGAGAAAGATAGAAGGAAAGAAGGCTAGCCAGATGTAGTAACAACAGCCAAACGTTCGGAGGAGCAACACGCCCAGAAAGGAAAAACTAGCACTCAAGGCTACCGGAGAAGGGAGATCAGCAGCCGAATGTGGCCAGATGGCAGAAGGACGAAAGAAGAAGATTAGACAAGCAACATGCAGTAAGGGAGGGAAGCTTTGGGAAATCACACTGGAGAAGAAGGCCAGCTAAAGAAAAATTTATGCATAACAGGAAATGAGGCAAATTACGGTTTGACCCCATTGACTTTCCATCATCTTCAAAAATGTCCTCCTACAAAAAGGTAAAATTAAGTTACGACCCTAATGAGAAATTAGAGATTTTTACTTTGATCTCTCAATAACATTTTTTAAGGTATTAAATTACCATCACATACGTAAAGTCTTACAGTAATTTAGCAAATCTATTGACAAAAGGTTTGTCAAAGGAAAGATCAAAGACTTTGCTACTAAGATGGGACTAAAACCTGTAGTCATTAAATAATGCGAACCTAACCTTATTATAGTAGAATGTTGGTTTCAAGGTTTAATGGGAAAAACAAGTTATTTAATTACCTGTACACTAAGAAATAAGATTTAGTGTTATAGAAGGATAAGTTAGATCGATAATTTTATGCTCTAAGGTTTCCACCTATATGAATATAAGAGTGGTGCAACTCTGATCAAGAGTTTTAGAGGTTTTACTCTTGTAAATATTCATGAAAGTTAGGATGAGCACATGACCATAAAAATGCTAAAGAAATTGAATTCTTAAACTTGATTAAAGTACGATTATATGTGTGGTCTTTTGGTTCTAATAATAAGAGTATAAGTTTAATCGATTAGATACTTATTGTTATGGGCATTTTATGGATTAAGTGAAATGAGCCAGCAAAGGCCTAATGGACTAGATCAAGACAAAAGTACGGCCCAATCTGGAACAAAGTCATTGAAGCCAAATAGAAAATTGCAAAGTGTGAGCAGGAATCAGTAAACCAAGACTATAGTGAGCTCCCCTCGATGCAATTGGAAACAACTAATGTCTGATAAACAGTGTGAACACACTTCCAACTTGCAAATCAGCCTCCAAAATCTGATAATGATTTGCCCTGCATTTATTAACCGACGCCTAGCATTTATTACCTAATACAGCTGTAATCATAGTTTTATAATGATAAATTACAAGTTGTAACCTTCCTCGCTTCTATAAATAGGAGGGAAGTCCATTGTAACAAATATAGAAAAATACATGCAGAAACTCTGCTAAAATAGAGATAAAATCACAAATATTGTAACTCTGTAAAACTAAGCAGAGAAACAACCTTAAAGCAAATACAATCACCATGGACATAGGGGCCATACTGTCGTTAGCCGAACCATGATAAAACCCTATGTGTCTATTTTACTCTTCTTCTTCTTGCTTTCATCGTTTCTCCATATTTTCACATTTCATATAGTAGTTTGGGTTCCAAAACCTTTGATTGATCAATTACCGAAATCAATCGTCAACATTTTGGCATGCTCAGTTGGACCAGATTGCTACTCCATCATTTCATCAACCAACCATGATGGCAAGAGGAAGAACAATCAAAAGCTCTGAAGCCACTAGAAACCGATCGGGTGGCCATCAAGAGCAATAATGGAACATGTTAGAAAAAGGAAGTCCAGTCCTAGCAAGTGCTTCTTCCATTCCCCCAGAAGATGATGGTGTGCAGGCATTGCATAAACACCAGGAGGCACTCAAAAACATAGTCAGAAAACTGATAGACACTGTTACAACGTTAACTCAAGTGCACACCCATAAAGTCTAAAGATAGGCTGAAGTTGCAATAGTAGGAAGAACGGACCGGGGGCCATAGAGAGAGGTTCAGGATCAAGGAGAGAAGTTGGCAAGGGAAGGACCTCGACGTGTAGACTCAACTCACTCTTCTAGTTAGCGACTTGAGTCACGGGATCATTGAGATTGTGATCACAATCGAAGTAGATGACCTAGGAGCTCACATCACACTAAAGGCTCAAATACAGTTCATGACAGCTCTAGAGATCGTCAGTCTGAGACATAAAATTCCATGGTAGAAGAGTTATTACAAATGGTCCAATAATTGGAGAAATGCCCTTCAACTCAGGATCAGTCAGGTAACTATGAGGAGAGGACCCTGTTCTATAGGGAAATTCAGATGGAACCCCTTCCTTACCAGTTCAAAGTCCCTGCTATCCCCGTTATATGATGGGAAAAGTGATCTTTATGACCACTTGGATGCCTTTAACATCTAGATGGATCTCTAGACAACCAATCCCATGGTCAAGTGTTATATTTTTTTAGCTACTCTTAGAGATGTGCCCAGGGTATAGTTCAAGAACCTTCCAACTTGTAGCATCAAAAGTTAGGAAGAGTGCTAAAAGAAATTCATTGACCAATACAAAGCCCTAAGGAGACAGCTCACGTCATCTTGTCACCTCGCTACAATTTTTCAACACAGAGATGAGTTGTTGAAGGATTATATCACCAGGTTCCATAGTGAGGTGAATAACATAGACAACCCTTTAGATGACAACATTCTAATAGTGATTTCAGCAAATCTTCGTAAAGACAAAAAATTATACGAGAGTATTTACAAATCTTCGATAAAAGATCTGGGAGAATTTTATGAGTGAGCCACAAAAGAGGTTAGATAGGAGGAGACTTTTGGTTTGAAGAGACCTAGACAGAGAAGTGAGATAGGTAGCTATACCTTCAATCAAAGTAAAAAAGGGAGTAACCACAAAAAGGGCAAAACGGGTCAGAATGTCAACATTGAAATTCAACCAGCTAAGAAAGCAAGGAGGGAGCGACTTGAATCTTAAAGTCACTATGATAATGATAGTATCCTGTCTGACACCCTTAATAGGATATTTTCCATAGAAAAGCACCAAAAGGATTTTAGGCATCCTAGGCCCCTGAAAACCCTGCACAAGTACAAGGACACCAATAAGTTTTGTGCCACCACAATGATATTGGGCTCCACACCTCAGAATGCAGGTCACTCAAGGACGTGATCGAGGATCTAACCAGAAAAGGTCAATTGGGAGATTATGTGGTGCAACCTACAAGGCAGTGACCCCAATGATCCAAATCATTAATCAGCCATCTTAGCAGGCCGAGCAAAAGCAACCAATTGTGGTAAGGATTATCTACACGATCCATGGTGGTCTATACATTGCAAGAACTTCACGTAGGTCACACGAGCGTTATGTGTAGAGTACAAGCTACATCTTGTCTATGGATTATGAGTCAAAAAGACCCACTAAGAAAGCTAAGACTGCTTTTAAATGCATCATTTTTGTAGATGATAATGCACGGGGAATCCAATCACCCCATAATGACACTCTCGTCATACAAGCAAAGGTTAGTTAGTAACACCGAAGTATGGAGAATTTTGCTGGACACAGGAAGTTTAGTAAACATCATGTACAAAAGGTGCTTTGAGCAAATAGGGTTGAATGAAAGCCACCTAAAGCCTTTGCTTAAAGCTCTTTTTAGCTTTATTAGAGATGCTATCTTTTCCGTAGGACAAGTCAGAGTTCTTCTCACCTTGGGGGATCAAAATTATCGAGCCATAATTTTAGCTTATTTCCTGGTCATTGATTAGCCCTCGGCCTATAATATAGTGTTAGGATAGCCCATAATAAATGACCTAGATCTGGTAATGTCCACTAGAATGTTGACAGTACGATTCCCAACCCCCAATGGAGTTGGATGTGTGTGAGGAGAGCAGTACACTGCTTGGCGATGCTACGAAGATGCTATTAAAATTAAGAAGAAGGGGAAGAGAGTTGATGTGGTCTCCAGTGAGGAATACTGAACTTCAAGCATTGTGAAAGTAAGTCATGATCTTGACCCTCATGACCTAGATGCAGAGAGGGATATCAGGCCCATTGAAGAGCTTAAAAAGGTATAGGTCAACGAGGCAGATAGTCAGAGATGCCTCAAGTTAGGGAAAAACTTACCCCACGAAGTGAAAGCCTAACTAGTCGATTTTCTAAAAATGAATTAGGATGTCTTTGCATGGAATCATAAAGATATGGTGGGGATTGACCTTAAGATTATGTCACATAAGTTGAATATAGATCCCCTCCATAAACCAATTCACCAAAAGAGGAGATCACTGACTATCGAATGATTTATAGCACTCAAGGAGGAAGTAAACAAGCTCTTGGTAAATAAGTTCATCTGGGAAGCCCACTATTTGAGCTAGGTAGTGAATCTTATTCTAGTGAAGAAGAAATATGGGAAGTGGAGAACATGCATAGACTTCATTGACCTCAACAAAGCTTGTCCAAAGGATAGCTTCCCATTACCAAGAATTTACCAGCTCATTGATGCAATAATCAGACATCTGCTCCTCAGCTTTATGGATGCTTATTCAGGGTATAATCAGATGCCCATGGAGCCCCAAGATGAAGAGTGCACCTCATTCATTACAGATCATGGACTTTACTATTATAAAGTGATGTCCTTCAGGCTAAAGAATGTAGGAGTAACCTACCAGCGACTGGTCAATATAATGTTCAAAGAATAGATTAGGAAGAATATGGAGGTCTATGTGGATGATATGCTTGTAAAATCCAGACAAGTCTTGGAACACGTAAGGGACTTGGAGGAAATGTTTCAAATTCTAAGGAGGTACCAGATGAAATTGAATCTGTTGAAGTGTGCATACGGAGTGTTTTCAGGAAAATTTCTCAAATTTATAGTAGACAATAAGGGGATTAAGGCAAACCTAGAGAAAATTAAGGCACTCCTTGACTTGAAGTCCCCAATTAGGGTTAAAGACGTACAAAGCCTGACTAGTCGAGTTGTTACACTTGGCAGATTTATCTCTAAGGTAACAGATAAATGCAAGCCATTTTTCGATATACTAAGGAAGGCTAAGCGATTCGAGTGAACTGAGGAATGCAAAACTGCCTTCTAACATTTGAAGGAATACCTAGGTCGAGCTCCACTATTATCCAAATCGTAAAAGGGTGAGAATCTCATTCTCTACCTGGGAGTGTCCTAGCACACTATCAACGCAGCCTAATTCCCAGTTTATTATATGAGTAAAAGGTTGGTAAATGTGGAGGAGAACTGCACACTAATGGAAAAGCTCACCTGTTATCTCGTGATCACTTCTAGGAAGCTGCAACCTTACTTCCAGGCGCATACCATCGAGGTGCTCACTCAGTACCCGCTAAGGCAAACATTGCAAAAGACGGATACCTCAGGACATTTGCTTAAGTAGGCTATCGAGTTTGCCCAATTTGATATTCAATACAAACCAAGGTCAGCGATCAAGGGGCAAGCTTTAGTAGACTTTATTGTGGAGTTCACTGGACCAGTAGAGAATGAAGTGGAGACTCCGGAAGAACCATGGTGGGAACTTTTCTTGTGAGTAAAAAGCAAGGGCAGGAGTATTGTTAATCAACCCAGAAGGACACAAAATCCTCTGCATGTTGCGATTTGAATTTCAAGCCACCAACAACGAGGCAAAATATTAAGCACTGCTCATAGGACTTCATTTAGCAAGAAAGGTACAAGTTGAGAACCTGAGGATCTTTAGTGACTCTCAACTCATTGTTTGTCACATAAAGGGTGAGTATTAGGCAAATGGATCGAAAATGGATGCTTATCTCCAGAAAATTTAGGAATAACTTAATAATTTCTAGAAGTATGAGATTAGCCAGGTCCCATGAGCTCAAAATGTGCATGCAGATGCAATAGCCTGCTTGGCTATAACCAAGGATACAAATTTCTTAGGTGCAGTCCTGGTGGAAACTCTCTCATCACCAAGCATCGAGCAAAAAGATGTCCTAACGACAACTGTTGCGGCCCAAAACTCATGGATAAGCCCAATCCTGAAATATCTATGAGATAACGAGCTCCTAGAAAATAAGTTAGAAGCGCACCAAATGAGAGCTAGAGCTGCTAGGTACTGCATTATTGATAACGTGCTCTATAGAAAGGGTTTTTCAGCTCCAGTCCTCAGATGTATCAACGGCCCTGATTGTGACATTGTCCTTAAAGATATTTACGTTAGACACTGTGGAAACCATACCGAGGAGCTATCTTTAGCTCAAAAAGCACTCCAGCAAGGTTTCTTTTGGCCAACCATGAAGAAGGACACAATCAGCCTTATTAAATGATCCCCAAGCCCCTCTAGCCAGTCTTCAGCAAATGGTTTGCCCTTGGCCCTTTGTGATATGGGGCATTAATCTGATCGGACCTTTCCCTATAGGATGTGGCAATTACAAGCACGTGGTGGTCGTCATTGACTATTTTACCAAGTGGGCCAAAGCGAAGGAATTGGCTGAAATCTCTTCCTCCAAGATTGAAAAATTTGTTTGGAGCAATATCATCTATCGGTTCAGGGTTCCTCAGCAAATTGTAATAGATAATGGGACTCAATTCATCAGTGAATAGTTCATCAATTTCTATAGCGATCTCAAGATTGAAAAGAGCTTCTCAGTGGTAGACCATCCTCAGATTAACGGGTAGGTCGACGTTGTCAACAAAATCATCAAGTAGATCTTGAAAATAAAATTGGAGGCCAAGAAGGGACCATGGGTAAATGAGCTACCAAAAGTACTATGAGCCTATAAAACCATGGCTCGCAGCACTATAGGAGAGGCTCCCTTCTTGATGGTTTACGGATCTGAAGCAATAATACTGGCAGAATATGAAGTAACTTCTTATCAAAGAGTAACTTTCAATCCAGAGGAAAATGATTAGCCACTCACTGTAAGTCTTAACCTCGTTGAAGAGCTAAGAGACACAGCTTGCCTCAAAATCGTAACTTATCAAGAGCAGATTATGAGATATTATAATAAAAAGGTCTGAACTTAGAGCTATAGAGCAGGCAAGCTCGTATTGTGACTTATTCTACCTGGAGCTCGCAATCCCAGTGAAGGTACCTTGGGTCCGGATTGGGAAGGACCATACGTAATAAAGAAGAATTTGGGCAATGGATCATATTGTTTGACCAGTATAGATGGGGTTGAATTTTCTCAAGCATGGAATGCCGAGCATCTCCGTCCGTATTATTAGTAAGAGTGAACTTGGCTTTGCAATTTTGCATTATCATTTAAACCTAAATAAAGAGGTCCAAAATTCTTTTTCAATTGTGTTTACTAAAGATCTCCTAATGTATTCCTTGTCTGAAGTGAACTGGCCATAGAATTAGTCCTTTCTTATGCTTAGCGAAGGGCTAAAGCCTAGATAATATCTTGCCTAGTCATCATGTAAAGTCATGAAGCTTGTTAATTTGCTAATTCATATTAGCACTATAAGGTCAACCTAGAATAACAAGCCACAATTTAATAATTTCTATGTTCGGCCCATTGATTATTTAGCTCAATGCAGTAATTGCTCATAAATTGCCAATCAAGCATTCAAGACATCCAAATATCGGAAGAGCTCAAAAAGTATACCAATTAATGTACACAACAAAGACAGAGAATCATACAAAAATTTACAAAGATGCTTCAACTACATTCGAATTTTGAGTCATATGTATCTATAGCATTTAAAACAAAAACGAGACAAAAAGTACGACAACACAATTTAAAAGGAGGCTAGAGGATTAGATGAGTCCTGAGGAGCTAAGGAGTTTGTGGCAGGCGTAGGTGGATTCTCCATCACTTGTTCTTTAGGTCCTACTATGGTTGCCTCTTGCATTAGCATGCTGCTTTCGGCCTGGTCATTATCTCGAACAGGAAGATCGCTAACAGTTTCAACACCCAGAGCTGAGGCTGCCTCCGCATCCCTAATAAAGCCCTGAATGATTGCCTCAATCTCTCCATCGAAGAACAAGAAATCAAAGTTCGAATGCTTCTACCACAAAGTGTACATAAAGCCATCAGTAGTCTGAGAGATTGCAGCTTCTTCAGCCTAAGCCACCATAGCTGATATTTCCTCTTTGACCTTGATGATCTCCTCCTCAGCTTGGGCAACTCTCTCAACAGTTCGTTTGGACTCCTCTTCAGCTTGCACCGCCTTCTCCTTGGCATAAGCTATCCTCTCCCAAGTAGCCTGTGTCTACCTCTCAAGGACCTCAGCTCCCCTCACCAAAACTGCTATCTCCTCTGTCTTTTGTCTCAACTCATCAAGAGCCCTATGAAGTCTCGAGGATAAGCTAGTTGTCTCATGAGCCAAAGTTTCTTCAGCCTCTTTCCTCGCAGCCTCAACACTCTCCAGTCTCTTTCTTAGCTCTACTGCCTCATTGGTCGCTGCTGCCAGGCTATCCTTGAGCTTACCTCATTTTGCCTACCAACTGATGATCTTGCCCCTCAACTTTATCATCTCCAGTACCCCTTGAAAAGGACCACAAGCAATTAGGACATATGCTAAAAAAAAAGGAAAGTTACTGACCAGTAGGTAGTGGTAAGCTAGTATACTGACCAAGGTGCTATCCCATATCCCCTCGTCCTCCAAAGACTTTGTATGATAACCTAGGATTCGATCCATGTTTTTGTCAAGAACGCCATAAAATGCCAAGGTCTTGGGTTCCAAGCCTTCAGAAAGGTCCTTCAAAACGTCCTTAGATTCCTCCTTTGGACCAATGGTGATCCCTTTCCCCTTGTTAGTCCCTTGTCTTTTGGAAAGAGGCTCGGCTGAAACTTTTTCTTTATGATCTAAAGACCTTGGTACTCCTTTCTTGACCTCAGGTGGCCTCAATTGTGAAATAGGGACTGGGGTGAGCAAGGTCTCTTCCACGATCACCAAGGAGGAAAGGCGGCTAGCATGGGTAGAAGCTAAAATAACAGCAGAGGAGGAAAGGCAGCTAGTGTGAATAAAAGCTGGAGCAGCAACAGAAGAGGAAGGATGACTAACTTGATCGAAAGTGAGAGTGACAGTATGCCTTGACCTCGCTAAAGGAGGAGGCATGATGAGATTGGCTCTCCCTATATGACTTTACTCCCCAAAGTCTGCTGGAGCAATCTTTTTAACACCTCATGCTCCAATATCCAATAAGCTGTTAAGAAACTTAATACCAAGGGTAGGAAAGAGCTCATACATCTGCAAAATCTCTTCATCAAAATTCAGATCATTCTGAAAATCTCCAAAGGTAGTGAACTGATCAAGCACTACGATCTCCTCCTCCCACAATCCAGCCTATCCTTCCTAGCTCCATCTACAAAAAGCACAACAAAGATTAACTCGAGATAAGGCAAAAATAAAATCAACCCATGTGCTCTCAACTCGCTTACCAGTATTTAAAACAAAACTAAAGTTTTGAAGATGACGCAAGGACGGGTAAGAGACATAAAACCAACGGGTTTTGTAACGCCCTGCGTTAGATTTCCCTTTAGCGTCCCCCTGAGGCAAAATTTTCTTGTATTTAGATGGACAGGGTGAAAGATAATGAATACCCTCTCACCGTCCAATACTTTTTATACCATAGAGATGGCTAAAGACCTTGGCTGAAAGGGGCGGAAAACCATTTCTCACATAAAAAAAGGCTAAAGAAATTAGACTCGAATATGCATTCAGAGTCAGCTGTATGGGGGAAAGTTTTAACTTATTTAAAAAATCAATTATGAAATGGGCAACTGGGAGCCTAAATCCAGCACCAAGGTGTTGGATGCTAATTGCTATAAATTTTTCAGGAGGATAAGTGGCATGGTTGCTACGTGAAGGCGCTAGCACATGGCATCCCTTTGGAAAAAAGTATGCTTTAGCTATATCTCCAAGCTCTTTGAGCCTTACTATTGAAGGATGATGTATGAAAAGGGAATGAGTTGCAGACCCCTCTGGCTCGGGACGAGCTACGAACTCACTAATGACCTCACCACTTTGGGAGGTCACGCCCCCAACAACATGGAGTGCTACCCCGCTCTCTTTGGACTTAGTGTCTTCATTAACTATTAGATGGCGGTAGTGTCTACAAGGCAGAGACATCTATATAAAAAGAAGAAAAAAGAAATGATCAGGTCGCTAGATATAGATCGATCTTTAACCCTAAACAATTCGTCCTAAAAGGAAGGTCGCTACCACCTCAAGTCATCTAGACCCAAACTCAAAAAGTATAAGGAGGATTTTGATTATTAGGCCAATGAAGCCCAGAAAACCAGTTGAAAGCTCCGTAGCCACCAGAAACCCTAACATCTACCAGTAAGCAAACTAAATATAACTAAAGGGAAAATACACAAAGATTTAGCTAGCATTCTAGTTTTCATCAACGGCAAACAAACTAACACATCCCCTAAAAATAGAAACTCAAAAATAATGAGTCAGAAAAAGAAGCTTACCGTGCTAAATGAAGAAAAAGTCTGAAGTGTGAATGGAACTAATTCCCGGCAACCAAAACTTGGTCTCACGGACTCAAGAAACTGGAACAAGGCTAAAAGCGGTATATGGCAGTGAACGATCATAGAACCTTCAGAGGAAATGGAAAAGAAGAGTCTGGGTATGACGGACTTCAAGTGACAGAAAAGGGGAAAAGAATTTCCCAGATTTTTATTGCACACAATCCAACCATCATATCTAGAAGCTCTTTGAATAACCCTCAATCCAATGGCCCAGCACATGTTAGTATTTAAGTTAGACACGTTCACTGGAGACAGTAATCATTACATTGTACGTAGAAATTGAAGAATCACGTATGAAACAAGCATGTCAAACTGCCTTCCAGATCATAGATCGCAATGTACGAGCTATAATTCTGGCTATTTTGCAACTAATCTGTTATTCACAGCTTCCATGCGACTTAACACTCGTAGCTCCCTTATGACCTAATATTCGTAACTTCCATGCGAACTAATAACTCGCAGCTCTCGTGTGATCTATTCCTCACTACAGCTCAAGTGCCCCTAATCATCTATTGTCAATTCAGGTGCACCTAATCACCCTTACAATCTCATGACAGTGCATGCACATCTAATCGCCTACTGCATATCTCACCTCGCTACGACTCATGCGCAACTAATCACCTATTGTCAGCTCGGGTGCACCTAATCACCCTTGCAATCTCATGTCAGTGCGTGCGCACCTAATCGCCTACTACACATCTTATCTCGCTACAGTTCAGGTGCACCTAATCACCTACTATTAGCTTAGGCACACCTAATCACCTTCGTGATCTCATGCCAGTGCGTGCCACCTAATCGCCCACTGTGCATCTTACCTCGCTACCACTCAAGTACATCTATTCGCCTACAGTCAGCTCAGGTGCACCTAATTACCCTCACAATCTCATGCCAGTGCATGCGCACTTAATTGCCCACTACACATCTCACCTCATTGCTACTCAGGCGCACTTAATTGCCTACTATTAGCTCAGGCACACCTAATCACCCTCGTAATCTCATGTTAATGCATATGCACCTAATCATCCACTGTGCTTCTCACCTCGCTAACGCTCAGGCGCAACTAATTACCTACTATCAGCTCAAGCACACCTAATGTCTCATGATCTCATGCTTGTGCATGCACACCTAATCACCCACTATGCATCTCACCTCGCTATAGCTTAGGTGCACTTAATTGCCTACTGTCAATTCAAATGCACCTAATCGCCCTCACAATCTCATGCCAGTGTGTGCACACCTAATCACCACTACACATCTCACCTCGCTACCACTCAGGCGCACCTAATCGCCTACTGTTAACTCGAGTGCACCTAATCGCCCTCGTGGCCTCATACCAGTACATGCATACTTAATCGCCTATTGCATATCTCACCTCGCTTCAGCTTAGGTACATTTAATCACCCGCAAGCTTGTTCTAACTAAAGCACAGTCTAAGCGTTATCAGACTCGTGTCACTATCTACTCATGATTTTCTTGTGAACTGAAAGCTTGCTATTGGGCAAAGCATTCCAATGCTAAAGTCTGTTATCAAACAAAGCATATTAATTTCACTAGTTAGGCATTTAGCTCCATATTCAGTTAAACATGACATGTAGAAATTAATTTACAAAAAAGCTTGAATGTTATCTTCTGCAATGATCAACAACTAATTACACACTAGAATGTCAGAAAAAAGTCAACTTTCAATACAAAGCTTCTTTCAACGAGATGAATTTATAGAAGATAATTCAGAGTACAAAGACTGGACTAAGCCTACAACTACAATAAGCAAGAGGAACTGGCCTTTTAGGGGCCATAGCCTATGAACAATCTAGACAGTTCTAGCTCCTCTTTCTCCCCCTCCTCCGAAGCTAAGAGCTCGTCCTCGGCTCTGTAACTTCTGGACGTTTGGAAAGACCAACCAGGTAGTCTCGCCATGCAAGGAAACCAAAGAACAGAGGTGAAGAGCTGCCTTATTCGACTTAACCGCGAAGAGGTGGTGGAGGAAGGTAACAAAACTTCCCAGGATCCTCGAAGAGGAATTGCCCACGGAAGCTTCCCATAACAAAACTTTCCAATATCCTCAGAGAGGAATTCTCGCAGTAGGCTGTGCACATATTTTAGAACTCCACCGGGGATTCACATCATCACAAAGATGGGGGGCTCGTCTGAGACATCCATCAATTTATCTCTGTGAGGAAAGAAGGAAGGCTTTCCACGCCATATATAAACTAACTTGGTTCCACTGAAAAATCTAGAGAATGTCCAAATGTCCTTAATCAGACGGTCCAAAAGAAAAACAAGGTCACCACACCAACAACTGTAAAATATGAACAGAAAAAGATATGGAGTAGTACAAATGAAATGAAAAACTGAAGCCTGACATGACCACACAGTAGGTTACAAACGGAGACTTTGACTGTACGGAACTATGGGTGAAAAACTTGGTGACACCGCAAGCCACGAACAGAGGGACCCTACCTGTAAGAAACAACTCCCAGCTTACAGAGCGAACTGAGAGTTAGGGGGCTAGTGTTATGGGCATTTTATGGACTGAGTGAAATGAGTCAACAAAGGCCCAGTGGACCAGATCAAGACAAAAGTGCGGCCCAATTTGGAACAAGGTCGCTAAAGCCAGATAGCAGATCGCATAGCACGAGCTTGGAGCCTCCAACAGACCAAGACTACCGCGAGTTCCCCCCAGTGCAAATGGAAACAGCTAATATCTAACAAACAATCTGAACACACTTCCAACTTACAAATCAACCTCCATAGTCTGACAATGATTGCCCCACATTTATTAACTGACACCTAACATTTATTGCCTATTGCAGCTGTAACATAGTTTTACAAATGATAAATTATAACTTGTAATCTTTCTCGTTCTTATAAATAAGAGGGGAGTCTATTGTAACAGATATAGAAAAATACATACAGAAACTCTATTAAAAAAAAGATAGAATCACAAATATTGTAACTCTGTAAAACTAAGTAGAGAAACAACCTCAAAGCAAATACAATCATCGTGGACATCAAGGCTAGATTAGATTTAGCCGAATCATGATAAAATCCTGTCTATTTGTTTTATTCTTCTTCTTGCTTTCGTGGTTTCTCCATATTTTCACGTTTCATACAGTAGTTTGAATTTCAGAACCTTTGGTTGACTGATTACCGAAATCAATGGACAACACCTATTATTTTCGTTGAAATATTAAAAACTTACACTAATAGAAGATTTAGTCTTAATTGACACCTTTTCTTATCCATAAATAGTAATGGAGTGGTGTTCGGTACATTTACCGGAGATATTCCAAAATCATTCAATTCCCTTTCTTGTTAGATAGGTTCTTAAAAATTATAAAATATAATTTTTAATATACGTATATCTGACGATCCAAATTACTCACAATCGTATTCTGATAAAGGACGATATGATGGGCCCCTACAGTTGGGCTGCTGGTGCCCCGGCAACAGCAACGCTGCGATGGACATGTCATTAAATATTGAAGAAAGCACAGGTACAATACATTCATAAACGTGATAGATATTAGTTTGTAGCACAAAACGACGTAACTGCACCTCTCAACATTCACTCATTCAGGTAAATCGCACGCTGTGGATATCTATCAGTTTGTCTGTATTGTCTGTGTGACAGAAGCAACTGCAGCTAAAAAGCCAGAAACCACTGTTCCATTTCCTGGAACTATAATGACAGACACTCATATGTTTCGTGAAGGACACGTAAAATACGAAACTGAAGCATGGCTACACGTTGTTGCAGGCAGTAGTAAATTTTCAGTGAGTTTCTCGTGCTCACGGTATCAAAGATTCCTTACCCTGTGCCTTCTTTAATGTGAATGAAACGATCATTTGTTCCTAGAAAAACGACAGCCTTTTATCAGTTTCTGGAATTGGCTTCTTACGTAGGGATTCTTAGCAGTGGCGATATAGCATGCTTCTCCTTTTCTGTGACTCGCCGTTCAATCAGTGACCATATGAGTCAGTAATCAGTCATAGTGTTTCTGGAACTGGAACCTTATACGCCTATCTACCGTTCGATCAAACCTAAATCCTTTTGCCTTTGGATTTGATTTTACCACCCATATGTTTTGAGCATTACCAACTTTTGATAGGTGTAGTCATTTTTGTTTATTTTAACTCAATCACTTAGAACTTTACAATTTTGGAGAATTGTGTGATTTTCACACATACTCATACGAGACACATATCACGTGTTACTGTGGCGGCAGCAAAAAATGAGGAATTTTTTAACAACTGTCTTATTGTACATTTCTTAGAGTATTTAATCGCCTTAAAATTATATATTTTTATTTAATTTATTTTCAAAATTTTATAATAAATTAAGATTAATTAAATAAAAAATATATAAATTTTTAAAAATTTTATATTGCTAACTAATAAATCCAAATTTTCAAGATCTGTAAAATGAGAAGATCAATAATCAGAGTCTAAATTTCAAAAAATACTTCAACAGTCAAGTTAATAATCTTGTGAGAGAAGATAAAAAGAAATCAAAATGAAATCTTTATCAAAGAATGTATATCTTAATTTATATTGATGAGTGGTGCATAAGTTAGTACTTTAAAGGTTGGACTAGTTTAATTACCTTCTTGTTATTTTTGGGTTATGTCACTAACAATAATAAATATCCTTTAATAAGTATTTTTAGGACATTGGTTAACCCAAAAAAAAATAATTAAAAAGCACATCAAACTTCTTCCAGCCTAGCAATGCTAATGTGGCTAAAGTTCATGATTTCTAGTTGGAGTGAGGAAGGATAAACATTTTTTTTTTAGTCACTACAAAAAATGTGAGATTTTTTACATAAAATTCCATCAGAAATTATGAAAATTCTATCGAAAATGATAGATTTTTGATGGAACATGATCATTAATAAAATCATGGTTGAAAATTATTTTTTGTCAGAAGATTCGTTAAAAATTCATTTTCTACTAATTTTGAGATGACAATTTTTTTAAATTTTTTGTCAGAATTTCATCGTAAATTGATTGATAAATATGTCAAAAAAATTATTCAAAAATTATTGAAAATCCATCAAAAAGAAAAAAATTGTAAATATTATTTGATATAATTTTTTATTTTTAAAGTTTTATTAAAATTATTTTGATTAGTATTATAAATAATTTTAATATTTTTTAATTTTAGCTTCTAAAAATTAATATCTAATTATACCAAAAAAATTAAAATACAACGCAGTAGAATAGATATAAATATATCAAATTAGTAAAATAATTCATAATTGTATTATTCAAATTAATACATGAAACATATTATTCAAATAAAATCATACAAATATAATTACAATCCAAGATCATTGGAGAAAAACTTATTATCAATCTCCGAATCTCAACTACTACGACTATCCAAGACCTCCGATCTTGGGTGTCTTTATACCAAAACAAACCACAAATCTACATTCTCTATCAAATCCAATCTCTTTATAGAACAACATGCACACTTTCATACAACAATCTATTTTCTGATGCTCCAATCCTAAATTCTTCGCTAACTTTCTTGTTTTATAAAAGTTAGAAGGAATAGCGTTATTAGTGGGTGTGTCTCAGTTATAAATTGCATAATCTAACTAAATGAATTTTATGGTAAGTTGAAGTTAAATCTTATGCTTAACATCCTTATTATTAATTACAACTTTGAATAGTTAATACAACATATCCATAATAGTCGATATACAGCTTCTAACATTTCATAAAATTTCTAGGCATCTCTATTTAAAAGCTCTTCTACATTATGTTCAAAGTGAATTGCAACGTATGGTTAACTAACATCCAACACTATGTTCTCATACATATTACTTACATCATACAAATCTCGTATCGCACTACTAGAAAAATCTTCCTTTTTTGTAGAGTCTCCTTATTATGATCAGTCTACCACCAGTAACCGTATTTAAATATAAATTTATACAAAACAACCTTAACTGCATCAATAGGCACAAATTTTCTATATTTATGTTTGTAGTATGGAAACCTTATCCGATCATCATGTCTATAAATTGACAGAGTTCTTGTAAAATTGATAAATTATTCCATTTCATTAAAAAAATCCGTCTTGTATCCACTACTTCCTGTAAGAAATCTGTCATACATTCACCTATAGTGTTTCAAAATTTTTATATTTTGTTTATCAAAATTAATTGAAATAGGAGAAAATCACTACATATTTACAAAAATATATAAAAGAAACTATTTATGGAATTTCATATTCCATAACTAGGTCAATTATTATTTTTTTTCTCCTACATAATAAAAATAAACAATAACCAAATCCATTAAGGGAATTAATAATTAATATCTACAATACATTTACTAATTTTAAAAATTAAAAAATATATATAATTTCTAAAATAAAAATATACTCTAACTAAAAATATAAGTAATTCCTAAAATAATTTCAACAACAATATTAATTATATTATCTAACTACTTGATCTTATATAATCTAATTTAAAATATATATAATTCCTAAATATGATTCACCAATTATAATTAGTCAATTTTAATTTTGAATATACAAGAAAATACAACTAATAATTAAAAATTAACTCTTATAACATTAAAAATTATGAATAATTAATTAACTAATAATTAAAAATATGTACTAACATCAGTGTTCAAGCAAAATAAGTTACAAATAAATTAGTATAAAAACTAAAGTTTAAAACTACAGAAAGCAAAATAAGATAAATCAATTAATCCATAAAATACAAAATAGTGAATTAAAAATAAGAAGTAAAAATTAAAAAAAAAAAGCAGTTTGAACAATTTAGTTAGTTTAGATTTGTGAAAAATGCCTTCAAAGTGTAAAAATCAAATTAGGAAAGTAAGAAAGAGTTATGTGCAATACAAGAAGTAGAAGGAAAATAGAAATGAGCAACAGAATGCGTGCTCAATGTTTAAAAAGCTTTTGAAATTTCTAATGAATTTTTTGTCAGAAATTCGTCGTACATTTATTTCTATTGGAAATAATGAGCAAAAATTTTTAAAAATTCTTACCCTTTTTATGACAAATTTTTCGTCAAAAATAAATGTACAATGGATATTTGACTGCTTTTTTTGATATATTTTTGACAATTTTTTTTTGTTGATAACCAATAATCTTTTCATTATCTATCAATTTTTTGACCGACTTCTAATAGTAAAATCTATCAAAATCCATTAGAAATCTGAGTTTTTTTTTTTCAGTGAGTGACTTTAAATACACAAAAGTTTTTTTACAGATAAATTTCCTAATTCTATTATTAATCATTAAAATTATTATATCAATTCTAATTTAAGTTAAGGGTAAATTATACTTTAACCACATTTGATTTATCTCTATTTCACTTTACTTATTTGTGATTTAAAAAATAACAAATTATCTATATATAATTTATTCAGTTAGCATATTACCTACCCCTATCCAAAAAACTAACAGACTAAATATGTGAAAAATATATACTATATTCTTTCTTAATTTTTTTTTCTTTTCTCTCATCATTCATGTAAAACAAGACTTATAACTTCTTTAAAGATAGATAATTAAGAGAGTAAAATATCAAAAGATAAGAATATAAATTTCATTTATTCCTTGATTTCTATCTATCTCTCTTTATGTTGTATTTGAATAATTCAAATTAACTTATAATCTCTTGCCTTAGTTGTTTACTAGCTTTGATTTCGTGCATACAATCTTCCCTAGAAACTAGAACCCACCAAAACATAAATTAAAAAAAAAATCATAATCCAGTTGTACCTCAAAATCCATGAGATTGTAAATGAGAGAATGGATGTGATAAAATATAAAGTTACTTAACCTTAGATATATTCTATCCCTTCTCACTTTCCTCGTCAATCTCTTGAAAGTACATTACAGTCTCATTCTTCTCATTCTCTATTTTTGTTCCAAAATTCATTTCAATCAAACATTCTTGTTGGTTCTTTTTTCTTTTTTTCTTGATTAATTTATCTTTTCTAACTTCCTTACGTCGATATCTAATCTATTGCAGATTTCTCTATATAATATTGTTGTGCATTTTTCAAAGTTTTAGCTTTCAAACATTCAAAATTATTTATTAGGGCAGGAAAATTATGTTGAATTTTTTTTTTTTATTTGTGCTTTGACTTTGTTGTAGGTATGAATGTTATAAAACTATACGGGTGAGATTGGAAATTGAATGCGACATTGAAGTGCAACCTTTTTTTATAATGAAAGTGATGAATTTGAAAAAGAGAGCACATGAAAAAGAAGAAATTAAGGGATTGTTAAATGTAAAAGGGAAAGAAAACAGAAGAATGAGTTCAAAATAGATATTAAGAAAAAAGGTGGCATGTTTTTTTCATATGCTTAGTTCATAGTGTCTAGACGGAGTAGATAATCTACTAATTGAACAAACCACAAATGAATAATTTAACTTTTTTACATCACAAATAAATAAAATAAAAATAAAAATAAATCACACGTGAATAAAATATAATTTATTCTTAATTTAATTATCAAGTTATAAGATGTGAAGCATTTATGTGTGTTAAATACTTTTGTGCGCATTCAATTTTCCTTTTTTTTTTAAAGATTTGGCATAGATTTACTCAATGACATTACATAAAATGGATTAAGATTTTTTTTTTAAGAAAATGAGAAAACATTTTAAGAGAAAAATAAATATAAAATTTTTTATATTAAATGATAGATTTTAATAAGAAAATATAAATTCTAAAATAAAAATTATATTTGCATCTCCGAAAATGAGAGAAAATTGAGAGATGAAAAAATAAACAAACCTATCTCTTGCATACCTTTTACCTACCTACTTATTTAAACGATATAATTAAGGCCTAAAGAAGGAAAAAAGGATCCAATAATTAATAATGGCATTGTTGGCATTCTATGCATAACAGATACTTGTGTTTATACAGCATTATTGGGGATTACTACCTTATAGAAACATTACAAATGAAAAACAATTTTCACATTTTTTTAGGAAGAAACTATTTCCACAAGCTCCTTAAAAGATGCAAGAATCACTTTTCTTTATATCTAAACTAGTGATGGGCCCGTGCTATGCACGAGTCTAATGATGATTGCATGAAATATGTGATCATAATAAAAATTTAATTTTATAATTGTATTTTGTAAATATTTTATGAAAATTAT
>JANHAO010005203.1:0-22967 GCA_026873985.1 Saraca asoca | reverse complement strand
TATACAACCTTTTATTATCAAATCAACAGAATGTACAGTTATAGATACAATAGAGCTCAATTAAATTGGCCCTAGGGCACCTATCTAACTAACAGTATAATATTTTTACAGTAGGTTCTCTCTGGGTCTAAAAGTTAGCTGCCTCTTTACAATAATCTTAACCCCCTATTTATAGTTGTTGGAGTGTACAATCTTAACATATTCCAAAAGAGAAAAATAATAAATTACATGCAAGTTAATTTCTGCAAGTTGGCCATGCAAGTTGGGAGATAATAATTGTAGGCTGATAATAGCTATAGAAGCTAACCTTCCTCCTAGGAGATAATAGCTGTAGACTGATTTTGATCTATATTTTTGAATCTTCATTTGTATATTTACCTTATTGAGCAAGGTTTTTAATGAATTTTTCATAATCTTCTTACTTTTCTGAGTATACCAAGCCATAAGTTCAACAAGTTATAGATGATAGCATGAGTTCTTGTAGACTATAACTTGATAAACATTAGCTAAAATGAATGCCCAATAAGTCAATTGATCTCAGTTAGCAAAGCATGATTTAATAGATATTAGTCAAGTACTGAGTAGGTCATATAAATTAATATAAATGGACCTCATCTAGTAAATCATGACAAAGGATATAAGCTAAGTTGAATGCTCGGGGAGGTCACATGTAAGCTACACCTCTGATTAGCATGAGTTGAGTGCTTAGATAAATTGTATGAGAGTTGTGCTCTAGTTAGCATGAGTTGAGTACTGAGGTAGGTCACATGAAAGTTATGCCTTAGTGAGCTCGAGTTGGATGGGCGAGCACTTGCTATTGAATTAGTAGGGTGAGAGCCTCACTACCGAGTGCGAGCTCGGTAGGTCACATAGATGCACCTCTGAGTAGTAGTTCACATGAATATGGTGCCAAGTAATAGGTTGCCTTAATACGATATTGAGTAGTTGGTCACATGCATGCAGTGCTAGATAGTAGGTCGCATGCATGCGGTGCCAGATAATGGGTCATATGCATGCGATGCCAAATAGTGGGTCGCATGCATGCAGTGCCAGGTAGTAGGTTGCATGCATGTGGTGCTTGATAGTAGGTCATATGCATATGGTGCCAGATAGTAGGTCATATACAAGCAAAGCCAAGTAGTAGGTTACATGTATGTGGTGCCAAGTAATAGGTCGCATGCATACGGTGCCAAGTAGTAAGTTGCATGCATGCATGCCAAATAGTAGGTTGTACGCATGCGCTGCAGGATAATAGGTCATATACATGCGATGTTGAGTCTTTGTAAGTTCGTCAAGTTGAATGCCTTTTCTAGATTAGAAAGGCAATTGCTCAATCTCGGATTAGTGGGTGAGCAGATGTCTTACCTTCCAAGCCCAGGGAACTTTAGCTCTATTTGTATTTGTTAAGCTACAAATTTCATTTCCCAAGTTTTCCTTGAAGATAAATGGGCCTCCTCAGTTCAGACCTAGTGTCCCATTATTGGCTTTGTAAGCTCCAAAAAGAATGAAGCGTAATACGAGATCACCAAATTTTTAGTCTAAATTTAGACATTTTTTAATAATATTTTGCTAAAATCTCTTTCAACACATAATCATGAACATATAAGGGAAAACTTGAGTACTCTTACTAACTTCTGAATAATATTATAGAATCATATGGTTTTTATGATAAAGGCTTGCTTTTGCTAAGGACCCTATTGTGGTTATTGAGGTCACTATCATGTAGGTCACACTACATAATCTTTTAAGTGACCTCTCTTGATCAGATCCTCAGTTGTATCTTTGAGTGCCTAATAATTCGAAGTATTGTGCTTGACCTTATTATGATAGGCACAGAACTTGTCTGTGTCTCTATACCTATAGGGAATCCTTATAGGGTTAGGTGTCCTGAAGTCATCCTTATCCTTTTCTATTGCAAATATCCTATCCTGCATGTCTGATAGGATGCTATAATTGTTTTGACGACCTTAACACTGTGGTTGCTCAATCCTAGAGTTATTATTCCTTTTTTTTTATTCTAATCGGAGTTGTTTACCTCGTCTTTATGATGGGACTTCTTTGGGCCCAAGGTTTCCTCTCACTTGATCTGTTTGGCAGCTTGTTCATAAAATTCACCTAGATTCCTTACTAGAAACTTGTATATATTCTTATATAGTTTTCCACCCTTATAAAGTCCCGTTAAGATTGCTGTCAAGATACTCTCTTTGGATAGATTTTCCACATTATCGACCTCGTGCCTAAACTAGATGATATAGTTTTTTAGCGATTCACTATTCCACTGAAAGACTGTTGCAAAGTGGCAAGATGGTGTGAGTTGCCGCTTTAATGCTTTGTACTAGTTGATGAATCTTTTTTGGCACTCTTCCCAACTATCAATACTGCGAACTGGGAGATTTATGAACCATATTCGAGGTATATCTCCTAGTGTAGTTAGGAAGATGCGACATTTAACTAAGGGTTGGTTGTTTGAAGATCCATCTATATATTGAATGCATCCAGGTGGTTGTATGGATCACTATCCCTATTGTATTGGGGATCGTAGGGATTTCAAACTTGCAAGGGAGAGGCTCCATCTCAATTTCTCGAGTGAATTGTGTCTTCTCTTTATAATGGCCTCGACTATCATGAGTTTGAGGGTGCTCTTCTAATTATTTTACCCTCTAAAGCAACTCTTCTACCATTAGGTTTTATATCTTGGATTGTTGACCTAAGGATCGCTGGGTCCTTTAACCTTTCTGGCCATAAGAGTAGTTATCTGAGGTATGTCCTTAGCTGGTCTTCTTTGAGCTTTCATCTCGATGTGAACTCCCACATCACTAATCATTTCCATCATGACTTTCATGAGCTTAGTAGGACTCTGACCTTAGCCGGGAGTTAGAAGAGCGAGCTAAATCAGTGTGCTGAGACACTTGTTTGGTTGGCCTTTCATCCTAAGCTTTTTGTTGAGGCTATTGAAGTTTTCCTCTGCGTGTAGTGATCTCAGCTTAGTTTTATGCTCCTTGGGCTTGAGCTTGTGTATACACCTTAACCGCCTTAATCAGCTCTCTTATTGTGTTTTCAAGTGTTTCCTGATGTTAGTACCATGTTTGCATTTTATCAGTTCCAAAAACTATAACAGCAAGCTGGTGGTGGGCTATGGGGGGCAAGTCCACAGTGACATCTGTAGTGGAAATAATGGAAGTAGCTGCCATAGAGAGAACTGGTTCCCACTGCTGTTCTATGTGAACTTTCAGTTAATTAACTGGAACATCTAAACTCTTGGCTGTTCTTCCTCTAGCAATTGTAGTTGAATGGGAAATCTACTAAAAAATTAAGCAGAATGTAGTTTCAGCCATCCTTCTAGCGCTAAAATGTTGACATGTGAATGTGGTCAACCTAAAAGTTCAGTAAACCCCAAACTGTAATCTAAAAGTGTAAAGAGAGAGAGATGGCGAGTGAGAGATAGAGAGGGGAAAAGTAGGGAGATGGAAAAAGAAGAAGAACAAGGGGGACACCAGGAGTTTTTAACATAGTTTGGCTAAAATCAAGTGTTGATCCCTACATCCATAATAATTTCATTTCTTATTCTCTTCTATTAAGTATAATATTTTTACAATAGGTTCTCTCTGGGTCTAAAAGTTGGCCCCCTCTTTACAATAATGTTAAGCCCTATTTATAGTTGTTAGAGTGTACAATCTTAACATGTTTCAGAAAGGGAAAAATAATAAATTAAATGCAAGTTAGCCATGCAAGTTAGTCCCTCCTCGAGTTTAACCACAGTGAACTTTCTGGAAAATGGTTGAGGTGGCTTGTTTCATTCTATAAGTTAGAGCTCATTGTCAATTGACCTGAGGTTTCTATGGGCATTGCTACCCAACAACCTGAGCTTGTTTTCAAGTAACCTGATGCCTTTTAGCGACCTCGGGTTGAGTTTTTTTTCAGTTGAACTCATTTGTTAGACTTTTGCCAATCTATTTGCATGGTTCCAAAAATACCCATAACAATTCCTTTATAGGATATACACAAATATGAACACTTATATTTCCAAAAAAAATTTGAAACAAATATAATCAATGTATGAATAAACGCATGAGCAATACATATTATCATGCTCAAAATAATAAGCAATAACATAATATAGGCTAACTACTTATATGATAACATAATTAGGGGAAAGAAACTCATATGGTAACACAATTAGAAAAAAAAACTTATATGATAACATAATAATAATTAAAAAAAACTTATGTGATAACACAATAAAAAAATGATGACAATTGATGGGACAACACAAGTGTTGTCCTTTCTTCAATAAAAAAAACTTATGGCATAAGCATTGTGATTTGTCATTCCTACACACACACACACACACATATAACCACTACCTTTTCTCCTCTTTCATTCAAACAAAACTCTTTCATTACTAAAAGCTTTCATCTTTTTCATTCTTTTTCAAACATGAGCAAAATGTTCTTCATATTTTGAAAGCTACACAAATAAACTTGAAGACAAACATAAGGTTAGATTTTCTAACCCTTTATTCCTTTTGCTAAATTTTGACTTCATTTCCTCTCTCTTTATCCGTGATTCTTTTTTTTTCTTTTTCTTTTCTATACTTTTTCTTTTTTTTACCTATATATAAAATATGTTGTCTTTCCCACTAATCTCTATTTCTTTTTATTTTGAGACAATGCTTCACACATATATTCACCACACAAAAATAAATAAATAAAGAAATTATTTACACTTTTCTAGGCATATGTATACAACAATTTATGGAGAAATAAGAGAATAACAATTATTTTGGATGTTTGTAGTGCTTGTATAGATGACCCTGATTTTTTTTTATATATATTTAGAGGTGAAGTAACAAAAATGAGTACAATGCCTTTAGAATTTGGAAAAGAGTTTGGGATTTCTAAGGCAATAGGGGTTCTTCCAATTAGGAAGTTTTTTCTCCTTCTAGTTTCTACATCTCTTTTTATAGAAAGAAAATATGCCTCAATTGTAGATCAAGAACAAATCATAATGATTAAAAGCTATAGAAGCCTATAAGTAAGGGAAACAAGAGAATTGAAAAAAAATGTGAGCTACAATGAACTAAGGTAAACAAATACCATATCTCATTTTCAATAGCAAAATTATTTGGAAATGAAAAATTATAGTGGTAAGATCCAATCATGTGCCAACCTAAGTTCATGGAAAAGTAGGGGAAACAAAGAGAAAAAGTGAAGAAATAGTGTATAAAAGAGCAAGTTATAATTGGAAAAGAGAAAAAAAAAAAGAATTTACTAGTTTGCACCTTGATCATCTCTTTTTTATACAATTTTCCTTTTTTCCTCTTTTGGGGTAAAATAACACTTTTAATAAATATATATTTTTTATTTTTCTCTTTTATTATCATCGCTGTAGTGGAGCAGTGTGATGTAATGGGGATCTGGAGGTAGGAATAGACGGCAGTTGAGGAAGATAGCAAGGTACTGGGAGAGAGAGAAAGGAAGAGAAAGAGATCAGGTGAGAGAGGCTAAAGGATGAAAGAGAAATATAGAAAAAGAAAGGAAGAAATTGAGATAATTGAAGAAGAAAGGAAAAGGGCTAGTAGATATAATAGGCCGAATAAAGAACATATCTTCAGTATGAAGGGAGAATAAGGAGAAAGAAATAATTGAGGTTGGTCCCACCAATGCCGGATTTGATTTAACAATAGGAATATAAGAGGCCCATTTTTTTTACGAGCTTAACCCAGGTATCATGTATGCGATTTAATTATAAGAAGATAAACACCCTGGATTAATTTAGGCTTAATCCAGCTTAGTTAGGTTTGATTTAATGATGAGCAAAGTAGATGACCTGGATTAACATGGGCTAGACCCAACTTAATTGAGTTTGATTTAACAACAAGAAAGTAGATGACCTAGATTGAAACAGGCTCAATCCAGCTTGATTGGGTTTGATTTAACAACACAAGAGTAAATAACCTAGACTGACACAAGCTCGACCCTATCCGACTGGGTTTGATTGAACAACACAAAAGTAAACAAACCAGTATTATGTCTTGATTCATGGCATATAACTAGTGAATAAGACCACTATATAGAGGTCTACCTCAGGCCTAATGTAGAGCTTATAGAAGACAAGATGCAGGGACAAGTAAAGAATAATCACACAAAATTAATTATAAAATTCTTTCATACATTTTTTTAAAAAAAAAGGCTGAGTTTCCCTCGTTGATTCACTACTGACCTAGGGTAATAGTCATGATGATTTAGGTAACATGTAAAAAAAACATAACATATTATCAAACAAAACTCTAATAACAAGTAGAATGGATAGAATAAACAAATCATGTCTTTGCAATGTAAACATATTTCAAAAGTCAAGCTCTCCCAAGGATGTTGATGAACTCTCTTTGGTCACTGAAGATTTGTTTTTTCTTTCTTTGTTTTGATCCTCAGTGGCATATAATATTCTTTTCCCATGTATTCTAATCACTTTTGGCAACAAGGAGCAAGAAAGTGGTGGTTGATCAGGATAAATAGAAAGAAAGCTGAAATGATTAGAGAGAAAATGATAAGGATTTAGAGAGAGAAAGAAAATAAATCTTTAGTGATTGGCATAAAGGTATCAGGAAAATAATTAAAGTTCAACTTGCCAATGTTGGATTTAATTCAACAATGGGAATGTAAAAGATCCATTTTTCATAAGCTCAAACCAGCTTTGCTAGGTTCAATTCAACAAAAAGAACACTAAATGACCTGTGTTGACACAGGCTTGGACCAGCTTGACTGAGTTCAATTTGACCACAAAATAAATGACCTAGATTGACACAGGCTCGACCTAGCTCAACTAGCTTTGATTTAACAACAATGATGTAAATTGTGCAAAAATGCCTTAATACAAACATACACAGTGTGGTGTATGAGAAAAAAGAAAAGAAAAAAAGTCTAAGTTTAGGAAGACTTTATTTCCACCCTTTTGGAAGATTTTTTTTTTTTTAACAAGGTCATGTATGAACAATACTAAGTCTTAGTTTTGCAATCATGTTCATCTAGATCTTTCACCATTAAATGCTCTATCATCTATTGGGAAAAGAACATTTCATTGTTATTTTTTCATTAATTGTAATGATCAACTTGACCATGTTTACATCATTTTCTCCACTATGTGATCCTAGATGCATTTGGATGTGCAAAATGGTCTTTAGTGTTTTATTGTGCACTTATCATAAAGATGCATGATCAAAGGAAAGGGAATAGAATAATAATAGATACTATTGTTGAAACAAAGATTAAAAATTGATAATTGTTTAGCAAAATCCTTTATCATTTGAAGGCAAAAGGTATCATATGTAATAAATTTGACAAGATATTCAAAACTAGTGATTTTAAATCTTTCAACAATATGATTTAGAACAAGTGATGTTAATTGGCCCCATATATCATCCCATCATTACAAATTGTGAGATCGATCATGATGAGTTTGATCACATGGCCATCCACCAAATTCTTCAAAAGACTTCGTTTACTTTATTCTTTTATTAGGCCATGTATTTTGCTTCACTTTTTTTATAGAAGAATACTTCAACCTCATTGATGAAAGGAAAACATGCTTCAAGCATAATACCTTTTAACTTTATTTGAATTGATAGGTTATGGTAATTCTTTACCATCCATGTTCGTAAAGATTAATGCTCCATCAAAAAAAGCCTTCTTTATGATATAAGGCCCCTCATAATTAGGAATCCATTTCCGTCAAAAATCCTATTGGATTGGTACCATCCTTTTCAATAATAAATTCCTTTCTTGGAAGTGATAGGGTTGCACTTTTTTAGCATATGCCTTTATCAACCTTTTCTGGTAAAGCTAACCATGACTTAATACAACTAATCTTTTTCCTTCAATAAGGTTCAGTTGGTCGTACCAAGCCCAAATCCACTTGACTTTTTCCAATTATGCTTCCTTTAGAACTCTTAAGAAAGGTATTTTAACCTCAATAGAAAGTATTATCTCCATTCCATAGACTAGTGAGAAAGGGGTAGCCCCTATTTACATGAGAGCAGATATTTTGATACCCATGTAAAGCAAAAGATAGCATTTCATGCCAATCCCTATATGTGATTGTCAACTTTTGAATATTTTTTTGAATTCTTTTTGGTAGCTTTCATAGCTCCATTCATCCTTGGGCAATAAAATACTGAGATGTGGTGCTTTATTTTAAACTGTTTGCACAATTCTACCATCATTTTGTTGTTAAGATTTGTCTTATTGTCTATAATGATTCTTTCTAGAATATGATAATGACATATCAAATTTCCCTTAATGAATTTCAACACCACATTTTGGGTCACTTTGGCCTTAGAAGAAGCCTTGACCCACTTTTTAAAATAATCAATGGTAACCAGGATGAATCGATGACCATTCAAAGCTTTCAATTTGATTAGACATATGATAACTACCCCTATATTGGAAATAGCTATGGCGTTGTTAAAACATTCAATGATGTTGGAGGTGCATGAATTTTATCAGCATAGATTTGACACTTATGATATTTTCTCATGTAATGCAATTCGACTTCATTATTGTCTAATAGTATCCTACCTTTAAAATTATTTTTGCCATAGCGTGCCTATTTGCATGTGTTGCACAAAAACCATTATGTACTTCTTCAATGATTTTCTTTGCTTCTTTGGCATCAACAAATCTTAGTAACATTATGTCAAAATTTCTTTTATACAACATGTCTCCATTTAGGAAGAAGCTCATTGTTATTTTTCTTATGGTTCTTTTATCATTTTCTAAGGCTCCTAGTGGGTACCTTCAACTTTTGATGTAGCATTTAATATCATGATACCATAGTCTCTTATCTAGCTCTTCTTCAACATTCAAGCAATACAATTATGAATCTTGCATTTTGATTGTGATAAGATGCTTCTCATCATAGCAACTTATTTTGAACATGGAAGATAGGGTTACCAAAGTTTTCACCATCTAGTTATCCTCCTAAGGAATATGATGGATAGTGATTTCATCAAAGCATGCACATAATTCGATTATGTATTTATGGTAGAGAATCAATTTGACATCTCGAGTCTCTCATTCCCTATTTAATCGATGGATTACCAAAACTGAATCTCTATATACTTTTAAAGTTTTGATCCCTGAATCTATCACTGCAAGAGTACCCTTAGTACAAGCTTCATACTTAGCCATATCGTTTTTGCAATCAAAACATAGCCTGACTATGAATAAGGTAACATTTCCCTCAGAGGAAATTAACACTATATTGATATCATGCCCTAATGTATTAGCTGCCCTATCGAACAATAGCCTCCATATATTGTATTTAGTTTCTTCTTCCTTTCTAAATAAGGTTATAATATGGTCATTGGGAAACTCACTTTACATTAATCTATAGTATTCAATAAGTTGATTAGCTAAGAATTTAACAAGAATACTATCTTTTATTTCCTTTTAAGTGACATAGACAATATCTAATTCTGACAAGAGCATTTGCTGCCTTGTAATCCTACTAGTAAGAGCAAGTTTCTCAAAGATATACTTAATAAGATCCATTCTAGATATTAACTATGTGGTATAATATAACATGTATTACCTCATGTGATGAGTAGCCCATGCTAAAGTACAACAAGTGCATTTTAGTGACAAGTATTTTGCCTCATAACTTATGAACTTCTTGTCAGAAAGTATACGCTTGCTCTTTTCTTCCTAAATCATCATGTTGCCATAAGACATAGCCTATAGACTCTTCAAAAATAAACAAGTATGTGATAAGAGGTCTATTTGGTGCAAGTGGTACTAAAACTTGCGATTTTAGCAAATATTTTTTAATTTTCTTGAACACTAGTTGGTAATCCTTATTCCATTCAATGATTTGGTTTTTGAGCAACAATTTGAATATTGGCTCACAAATGGTAGTTTATTGAGATATAAATCTTGCAATGTAGTTCAATTTTTCCTAAAAGCTTTGAACTTCCTTTTTTATGCTTGGAGTTGGTATTTCTACAATGGCTCAAACTTTATCTGGGTCAACTTTTATTCCTTATTGGCTAACTACAAACCCCAAAAGCTTTCCTGATCATACTCTGAATGTGCATTTAGCTGGATTTAGTCTAAGCTAAGATTTTCTTAACTTTTCAAACAATTTCCTTAAATATTTGATATGATATTTTTCTTCTTTAGATTTTGCAATCATTTCATCAACATACATCTGAACTTCTTTATGCATCATGTCATGAAATAAGGTTATCATGGCTTTTTGGTAAGTTGCCCATGTGTTCTTTAATCCAAAAGGCATTACCTTGCAACAAAAAGTGCCTTAAAAGTTAACAAAGGTAGTTTTCTCCATTCATTCAGATCCTTCTTGATTTGATTGTAACCAAAAAAGCCATCTATAAAAGAAAAGATTGGATATCTAGCAGTGTTATCAACTAAAACATCTATATGTGGCAAAGGAAAATCATCTTCGGGACAGGATTTATTTAAATATCGATAATTGACATACATTCAAACCTTCCTATCCTTTTTTGGAGTTGGGACAATATTAGTAACCCATTTTGGATATTTTGCATTTATAAGGAATCTAGCATCATATTATTTTTTGACCTCTTCTCTTATCTTCAAAGCCATGTCAAGTTTCATTCTCCCTAACTTTTGTTTCATTGGCTTACATCCAAGCCTTAGTGGCAACTTATAAACAACCATATGAGTGTCTAGTCCATGCATGTCTTGATACAACCAAGCAAAAACATCACTATATTCCTGGGATTAAAATTCTAATTGATTAGTATTTTAATTAGCTTCTCTTTCTCATTCCTTGGCATTAAAATACTAATCTTTGCTTCCTTTTTATCCTCATCAAATCCTAGATTGATCACCTTAATCGATTCTTCATGGGGTTAGATTTCCTCTTCTTTTTGTTTAATTATCCTTAAGAGATCTAGTGATGCTTCTACTTCATCTTCCTCATCACTTTTAATATAATCGATTGGGTGATCAAAATCACACACATGGGGTATAACACTATCATTCTCAACCATATCACTTTTAGACCAAGATTCAATGAGAAGTTGAACATAAGAGGAAAAAAGGACAAAATAAATGAAAAGAAAAAGGGTAAGGAGAAAGTAAACACAAGGCATAATAGAAAATATGTTTATTATGAGGAGTAAGCATTGGAATAGAAATATAGACACCTTTTTACAAGCTAAATCCTATATATAGCCTTGGGCAGAGCCTTCTAAGAGGACAATGAATAAGGAAAATGCACTTAACCATCGATAGAGTATACTAAGGCCTCAGCTAGTTCCTTTAGGCATGGAATGATATAATTACTCTAAAAGACATTCTTGCACCATCGGGGAACTTAGTAACATCCCAGTTATTGAGTCTTGCATCTAGGTAGGCATAAACCATACATTTATTATCATCACAAGAGGCTTCATCTTCAATGGATAAAACTTGATTTGTATACATGAAGCCAGTACTTTGAAAGCTTTGTTTTATGCTAACTTTTTCAATCTTCAGCTCCTAATTCTTAAGGCATGTCAACATCTTTTCCCTCCTCTCATTGCAAATCTTGATTCTATTAGTCTTTATTAGTTTATAACCTAAACCAAATATATCTTCATTCTTGGGAAGATAAACAAATTTCCTTATGCCTTGACAATACCTTCCCAATACTTTCTCAGGTTCATATCCATCTTTCAACATGACTTTACTAACCATTTTTGATGTAATAGTAAGGCGTGGAGTTGGTGTTGATGCCCCTTCTTAAATGTAAGAGGCATAGGCAATCTAAAGAGATTGAAATGCTTGTCCAGGTGCCACTTTTATAGCTTTAACATATGGATTAAATGGCAATTTTGTGATTAAGAGACCCTCTTCTTCTAATATGACCATTAACTTATTATTAATTTAAATTTGACCTTTTGATGTTATATCGAAGGTACTGCCCCTACTGAATGAATCTATAAACGACCAAGCAAGCAACTATAGACTGGCATGATATCCATAAATTGGAATAAGATGCTAAAGGTGGTAACTCCAACTTGTATTGGGATCTTAATGTCCCCTATCATTTCCTTTCTAATGCTATCAAAAGCCCTCATATCATAGTACTTGGTTTCATATGAGACAAGGCAACAAGAAACTTAGTAAGTGTTGTTTGTGGCATCTCATTTAATGAGGATCTATTATCAACAAGGATTCTTGCCATGAGATGGTCTTTACATTTTATAGATATGTGCAAAACCTTATTATGTCTAGTCCCATCAGCTGGTATTTCATCATTAGTGAAAGTCAGCAAATTGTCTATTCTAATGTTGCCTATGAAGCCACCCAATTTCTTAACCAAAACATCATGGAAAATATGAGCTTGATTAAGCACTTTTAGTAATACTTGCCTGTGAAGCTTAGAGTTCAAGAGTAAAGATAGCAAGGATATTTTGGCTAGCATATGATTTAGTTATTCAATGACCTTATAGTCACTTTGCATGATAAGCTTTAAAAACTCACATGCTTCTTCATCAGACACTTGTTTTTTATATTCAACCTTTTTATATTTTGTTAAGTTCTCAGCATCCTGCCTAACCACAGGTCTTGGCTTTTCTCTTAACACTTTATCTTTCCCTTTTCATTGCCTTTCAACTTCTTTCATCCTTTGTTACTTCAGTTCTTCAGATGTGTAATAGCATCCACTTTTAGTCATTCCACTTATCCCAGATATATTTGTTATAGTTGATTGCAAAGCTGGAGGGGTGTTAGAGATGATTTGACAATCATAATTATAAGGAACTACATTTGTACTTTTGTAATGAAAAGGAGTCGGCACTTGAATTCCAGTAGGCTCAAGAATGTGAGATGAAGATTTTGGTTGGTTCTACAAATTTACCTTTTCATCATATTGAATTATCAATGCTTTAAGGTAAGTAAAAATGCATAAGCATTGTCTTGAATAGTGGTAAAATCACTAATTGCATTCACTCGCTATTTTTACTCCCTTCAATTTGAACTAACTATTAGTCTATTAATTCTTGTAGCACCTATTAGAAGCTATCATACTCATTGATGAAATGCGTAGCTTTGCCCCTATAATATTCATAGAATGGATGGTTTTGCTCATTGTAGGGCTTAGAATAATGTAATTGTTGCTATAGAAATCCATTTTTTATAAGGCTTTATAAATGTCCCAAATTGGCATTTTTATCTCCTAAATTGTTCCAAAGGTATAGCTTTGATTCCTTCTCAATAGTGTTTATCCATGGACCTCCATAATTAGGCAATAGGTTACGATTAACATCAAGTAACCCATTCATCCCTTCAAAAGTTAACCATTTTGCATTAATTAAGGATTGTACTTTATTTGTTAAAGCTTAGCAATTCTCAACTAAGTGACTTATAGCTCCTGCATGGTTGTTGCATTGAGCATTCAAATATAAGGGTTCTATAGGTTTCATTAGTGGTAAAGTTGTGTTTCCATTTTTCAAGAGTTGTGGGAGAAACTCAGCATAAGATATGGGAATGTGATTATAAAGGATTGGTTTTCTTTTAGGCCTATTATAGGTTCTTCTTGAATTGGGGTATTGATTTTGATTTAAAGGCACTGGTGGTCATAAGGCAGAATGTATGAGGTTGATGAGGTAGAGGAAATGTATGAATATGATTCAGGGCATAGCTTATATGGTTGGGGAATATATTGTTGGTTAGAACTCGTTGGGCATAATTTATTTTCTAGTATTCTATCATAGCTAGTGGTATCAACATCACCTTCTTTATTTCCTATCATTCTGTCATAAAAAAGGCCGGCAAAGTGTGCTAACAAATGTTGACACCAATTCCTTATTTGACAAGAAAAATTAAACTCAAACAACTAATTTCGTTTATCATTAAGCATATTCCTTAAATGTTTTTTAGGCATTCTTTTCCATATTTTTCAATTGTAGCTGATTAGGAGCCATTTCAATCTTGTAACGATATTGGCTTAAGAAAGTGTTAGCCAAGTCCTTCCATCGTCGATTCTTATTTCGCTTAACTTTATGTACCATTTAGCTACTACCTAGTAAGGCTATCTTGAAAGAAATGAATAAGCAATTTGTTTTGATGAGCACAGAATACCATCTTCTAACAATATAAGGTCAAGTGATTTATTGGACAGATGGAGTTATTTTATTTTTCAAAGTCAAGCACTTTAAATTTGGGGGGAATAACTACTTTAAGCACCAAACATGGTTCTATTGCATCAAAATCACTATATTTGCATGCTCCCTCAATGGCTCTCATTCTTTTCTCAAAAAGATCTAACTTTTCTTTGCTTATAGGATCTTCCATTGATTTTGTTCTACTGAATTCACTTTAATCTCTTAAATTACCACTCTTAGATATTTGGATTGATTTCGATTATTGATGGACAAAATGTGAAGGCATTTAACCTATTTGATAGTTTAGTGGCACCATATGAATATGATTATGCACCAGGAGAAGGATACTCTAAAGGGTACTTTTATAGATTTTCTCTCCCATTCCTTTACTGGTCATTAGTGGTAGTTAGGTGGAATGTTACCAAAGCCTTGTGGAATCTCAGAAATGTCAAATAGAGGTTAGTTTTATTGTTGGTTCTGAGTTCCATCTAAAGAGCTTCCTTCAATGTTCTTACTTCTTTCTATTAATAACAACACAACCTTTGCTAAGTGTTCTTTCAATTCATCAATATCCCTTCACGTTTCCTATTGAGATTTATCTTACTCATCCAAGATCCATGCTTAGGAGAGAATCTAGTAAGGATAAGGTGCAATTGTCACACCTTTATTTGAACAAAAATCATGTAATATAAATGCAATGGAATAAAAAAGAACAAGAATGATACATAAATTTCATGATGAAATTCAAATTTCCAAATCATGTTGTTAAAAAGAGTTCATTTATAGTTCCATTAAGAGACATAACTTATAAGTGATTTGCTCACTTTAAGTAAAAGACTTGTTATAATGTGGACCATGCACCTAGTAAAACTTTCCTAGGTACTCTAAATTTTTACAAATGTCAAACAAAAATTCCTGTTGCAAGTTAAGTGATAATTCTATCTTAACCTCTTGTGCTTCCTTCGCCCTTTTCTAAGCTCTTCAAACAACTGTCCTGATATTATCAACCAACTGATTTACCTGTTGTCAAATTTTATTGCTTTTCTTAAACCAAAAAATTTCATCTTATAATAAGACTTTTTTTTATTTAATTGATGGATCTGGGCTTGATGAATATCTAACTATTAGATCAAATCTTGCAAGTTTATTTGAAGAGTTGAATCTTCACATATTCTTTTATTCGAACATTTTTTCTTCTAATGACCTCTTTAAGAGTGAGACATTTCTCTTTGTATTGTCTTAATTCATGATATAGAGCTTACAACTTTTCACGATGTTTGGAAGACATTTCCTCATTTATTTTTTGTAGATCTTTGACTACTTTTACAATCCCGGACAAGTTACAAGCCCAGAATTCTTATTTGGTGGATGACCTTTTATTTTTGGCAACCAATTAAGCATGATTTTCAAGTGACTGAGTGTATGTCATTTCATACTTTGTTTTTGCTTCAACTTAACAATAAATTGGTTCATCGAACATGTGTATTGGTAGCTAAGGACCTTGTACTTTAAGAGCAATGAAACATTTTCCCTTATTGGCTTACCATAATGAATAGTTAGGAGTAGTTGGATTGGTACATACACCAGGCTCAATTAGTCAAACCGATCTCCATGACTTGATCACTTCCTTGGAATACTGAGGTGCCTTTACATCATTGCAGGAGAATTCTAATTCTGACAAATCATGAGTGATTGGAATGAATTGCTTGGATCCCAATTGTCTTCTTACCATAGCTAGTGCATAAGTTGTTACTCCTAAAAAACCAATTAGTGGTACTTAAGGTTTATTTCCACATTTATATATAGTTGAAACATGTTGCATCTATGAAACTTTCTAAAGTAATTCCTCTAACCTTTGCAAATACTAAATCGATTCATCTTTTCTTAAGGTTTAGGATGGCCAATTAGTAATACTGAACTCCAAAAGTGGGTTCTTATTTGAAATATAGTACATTTTGAATTTGATATTTGGATATTAGAAACAACTAAGGTCAGAGAGATGACTTCATCCATGCTACTAACAATTTAGTGCAACCATAGAAATGTCCTTTCCTCTACCTTCTACAATGGTTCAAGGATCTAAATGTTTCAACTAAAATTGTCAAGATAGGATTAACATTGTGCTCAGCTTTTTCAAAAACTTCATTACTTGTCCATCAATATGTCCCATCACTTTTGGAAAAATCACCAATCCATAGATAGCCAAAGCTAACATTGACATACCTCAATCATTATCAATGTGCTATTTAGCAGACCTTAGCAAATGATTAGCAAGTAGACAATGATTTTCACCTTTTTCTTTTATGAGTTTTTTTTTGTTTCACTTACATGTATGCCAATGAGCTTCGCTGATTGTCATTTTACTGCTTTTCCATTGCGAAAATATATTTCTATCTTTATTTCCATCAATTATGCTAAGAACCTTATCATATTCCTCAATTGTTGGCATGACATCAATCTGGCCAAAGGTAAAGCAAAAGGATCCCAACAATTTAGTATGGCTTTTTACACAAAGGTAACCATGGGGATAAATAACAAATAAGCTAAGCTTCCATACTTAGATCGAAAATTATCCTTTCATCCTTTTTTTTTCATATCCAACCAAATTTGTGTCCTTGGTTTTAAATCACTTTAGTTGAAATTGACTTTCCAATTTTTGGTAATCAAACCACATATTCCTGTAGAAGATGATATCTTTTTGCATTCTGATTGATCTTTGACTCTTGAATGATCGTCATTTTATTTTCAATTTCCAAAATAGGTCCCATTAATGTCTCAAGTTTTTCCATGTTTTTAAATTGATCTAAGGGTGTGAACAATTATTAGCAATGCCTTTAAACATCTAAATCATGCATGCAAAAATGTGACTTATGAAAAAATGACAAGCACATTATCAAAATGCATACAAAACTAGTCACCAAAATTTATTCCAACAATAGTGATAAGACTAGGGAAAGAGAGCATCTCCTCATGTGCTTTAAACAGCAAATTCCTAAGCTTAAAATGAGTTTTTTGAAAATAGATTTCTCTTGAATATGGTAGACCTAAACTTCTTTAATCAATACTTGGTTTGGGTTCTAAAAACTCCTAATTGGATAATGGTCCCCAAACTATCTTTGCAAATACCAAAAATTAGTTAGCCAGGTCCTTGATACTTACTTACCCATCATAGGTTACGAATGGAAAGAATTCATTTTGAGTAAAGGCATTTTGCTAGCCTGCACAGAGACTAATAGTCTTATGAAGGCATCGTTACTTTGCCCCCAGCTAATCCTATTGGTATGAGAGCCCGAGTCGGAGGCTCATGTGTGTGAATAGTGTGTGAGAGGAGGCATACCATCCAATCCTTAAGATAAACAAACACAAACAAAGCAAACACATATACAAAGAAAAAAGAGAAAACTAAAATGACCAAGACGACTCAAGAAGGTAGAAAAAAAAAAGAAACATAATGGCCAAACTTCAAGTAGTGTCCAAAGTGGAGTTACTAAGTTGTCACAACAGCCTCTAGATGGAGTGAAAGAGGATGGTACAAAGTTTGAATATATATTCTTTTAGGATATTAGAGAATGAAGAAAGGAAAATAAGTTGCCACCAATCATTTTTAACAGTGTGATTGGAACATCTCATGAGGCTTGCATTTCCAAAGTTTGGATTCGAGAAATGTTTTCATGTAGGGAAGGTGTTAAGAACCCTATGACGTCCGTTAGGAGAATGATTGCCTATTTACTCTAATACTACCTTTTGAATAAAGTAAAATGGTCGTAGAAGGGTTATTATTATTGAGTTCTTTTATGTCCCACCTTAAATTCCATAAATATCAAAAATGATATTGCTATATAGTCCTTATAAGAATGGGCAACGTAAAATTATTATTGTATAGGATAACATATATGTCTCTAGCAATTGTTATGAGGTGATGCTTCAAAAAAAAAAGAAAAGAAAAGAAGAAGGAAAAAAATAGATAACTAACTAAATAAATAAATAACTAGAAGTTAATATAGTAATAAATTTTAAAAAATGGTCAAAATAAATGTAAAAATTATAAATAAAGATTTTTGGACACAATTTGCTATGTGATAACATAATATTTGATGCATTTATTTATCCTCATACTTAGCATTTTAAAGTCTAAAATGACATGTTTCCAGCTGTGTTAAGATATTTTTATAGTGTGGAGTCAATTGGCATCATTTTAGAAATTTTGCATAATTGGTCATTTTTGAGCAGTTTCTATATTCTGAGCATATCTTGAGCTACATTTATATAGTTGATGTGATTCTTATCTTGCAAAAAATATAAGAAAGAGATTTAAAACTTTCATGAAGACTGCAAAAGCTGAATCACACAATTAATTATCCAAAATTGGAGCTCAAATCAGAATCAAAATGCTGCCCAGCCCTATCCTCAAGTAGCTGACCTCTGCGCATTCAGAAGACCATGACTTGAGATATACAAGTCCAAATGAAGTGAAACAAGGTCCAAATGGAATCTAACACATAAAACCACAATTTTCATGAAGACTTCCTCAGCTAAAAACGTCAATATGGGTGTAAAAAATAGGTTGCAATCCAAAGGCAGAGAAGCTACGAAAATGGGCCCTGCAAAATTGAAGTTTTAAGGCCCCAATTGATATGAGGTTGAGCCCAGTGTAACTTCCTTTGCTCCAGCCCACACTCAGCTAGCTGGAGACACAAAAGAGAGTAAGAAAAGGAAGGAAAGTAGTCTACATTGAACCCCCAACATGCAATGGCAAAGGCTGCCCTCAGATTAGCCATCATTACCTACTCCCTACTAAGCATTCTGCCTTCCTTTCTTAACCCAGAAAAAACCATTTTGTTGAGACTTTTTCATTCAGTTATAGCTTAGTTTTTAGTGTGTTTTTGCTGTGTATTTTCATGAGGTAGAGAGCAAGATTTTGCTCTCCCTCTTTTTTGTATTTTTTCCTTGTATTTTCGGCCTGCCATAGAAGGCTAATCTTGTAACCAGTCCAAAGGGCTGCAACTTGAAAGATTAATGCTGAGATCTTGGTATATTTTTCTACATTCAATTATTGGCCCTCTCTCTTCCTTTCCTCTTGGTTTTTACTGCAATATCTGACTTAGATGATCCATTTGATTTAGATATTGATATGGTTATTAAGATCTTGATAATCACTTTAGAAAAGGATAGGAAACTAAGTAATGCATTTAGATCTTGATGGATTGTTTGTGGTTGAGTTTTGCATAAAACTTATTAATCATTTTAGGGATCCTTGTTATGATTAACAATAATTGGATAAATATTTAGTGATCTAGGATGCATTGATCTCAAGTTGTTTCCCTTAGCTGGTTGCTTGTTTATCTTTGTCTTTGTTTCTATTTTTTGTTAGTTGATGTTAGTTAGTTTCTGCCAACCCCCTATGTACATCTCCTAATATCATTGATATTATTCATAAATGATCTTTAGGTTCAACCCGGAGTTGCCTATGTTGCAAATAATTTAGGTAGTTTCGATATTATAAATTTTTAATTTGATCGGCCTCGACACGCACGATCACTATGCTGAGACAATATTTACATATTCCAATACTTGTCATTCCCTCTTTAGATAATGCCAAATCCATCCAACTTTATGGTAGGATTTAACCAAAATAAGTGTCTTAATAATATTAAGTACCACTATGGTTACACCCACAATCAGATTACTTAACTATGATATATTATAAGCACGATCTTTTTTGTTTGACCTTTTTTTAAAAATAAAATTACTGTAGCATAAATAAATAAAATGGTCAAAGAAATAAAATAAAGCAAAATGGAATAAATTTTAGTTATTTAATATTGTGCATTTAAATGTATTAAAAAACTTATTTTGACATGTCCTGTTAAGTTTTATACATTTTGTCAAAATAAATTTAATAATTTTCAACTTTAGCCTTTCAATCATGTAACTGTAATATGATAAAATACAAAATTATTTAAAAAAGATTAAAATTATCTGAACTTCCAACCTAATCCATTGATCTTTTCTTCTTGATAAAATCACTCTTCTTGATAGCTCTAGTCCTTAATTAGTAAAGTGTGAGATAGCAATTTGATGAGAAAATACTATTTGATCATATGATACATAAGAGTAGGGATCCATGAATAAATAATAATGAAAATGGGTTTAAATCCTGCCTATCATAATAATCCAACTCAATATTTAACAACAAGCTATAGTACCAAATTGAGCTCAATAACTTTATATCATTATATTAGTGCTCCAAATTATCTTGACATTAACTCATTATAATTTATAAATTATAAAGTCCAAAATAAGAGAATTCTAACAATCTCCCATTTGGACAACATAATTCATAAGCTTCCAATGATGTAGATCATTATATTTGAAGGGTATATCACACCGTACACTTATATTTCGATGACCAAACTCAAAATATGCAAAGTAAGATTTACATGATAATAAATGTGACTATATGCAAATTTACACACAATGGTCCTAGCATCCATCCAAGATGCCACATGAGAATCAACATTTTCAATATAGTGATGAGATAGGGTCTAAATGTCTTCAATAACATACCATAACCAGATAAAGTGCACAAATAATATATATGGCTAATCATGAATATTTCATTTTAACATATCTTGAGATAACAATATAATACTCCTACTAACCCAAACATCAAAAGACATAGCCAAGCCCATTTTATTCATATGATCATGATATATTCCAATAGTTAAGCTTTTGGTCAGTGGATTCATGAGCATAGGATCCATGAAAACATACTCAATGCAAGTAACAAGCTCGTGTATCTTCTTTGTCACAAACTGATATTTTACCTCAAAGTATTTTGTAAGAGAAGTCCATAGTAGCAGTATTATTGTAATAAATGGTTAAAAGCCTTAAGATGCTCTCAACAATAAAGAAGCCAGTAATAAAATTTCTTAACCACACGACTTCACCAGCAGCTTCAAAACACACGACATACTTTGTTTCTATAGTGGAGGTTATTGTAATGAACTGCTTGTTACTTTTCCACAACATAACTCCTCCTACCATCATAAAAATGTATACATATGTTAATTTATGATTATCTGAATAACCTACAAAGTCTAAGTATGAGCAGCCTATAATAATGAGATGTCCCAATCTTCTATAGTTCAACATGTAATCCTTGGTACCTTATAGATACCTCATTATTGTTTTAGGTTCAATCCAATGCCCTTTACCAAGATCACTTAAGTATCTCACCAGTACACCAATAGTATAAGCTATATCATGATGTATACATACATAAGCATATATCAGGCTACCTACGATTGATCCGTATGGGACATTTTTCATCTTTTACCTTTCTTCATTTTTTTAGGACACTGATCTTTGAAAAGATTTCACCCCTAGATGGGTGAAGAAGCCTAAGAACATGTAGACATGCTGAATTTCCTTAGAATTTTCTTGATATACGATCACTAAGACAAGCCAAAAATAACTAAAGATCTATCATGATAAGCTCAATACCTAAAACAAAAAATGCATTCCCAATATCTTTCATCTTAAAGTGTTGTGACAACATTTGCTTTTTCTCATTCAACATATTCACATCATTTCTTATGAGAATAATGTCATATACATACAAAACCAGAATTACAAAGCTACCAACAATCAATTTCATGTATATACACTGGTATACATCGTTCTTCTTGAATTGAGGGAAGTTATTACCTCATTAAACTTCAGATACTACTGTCTAATTGCTTGATTTAAGCCATCAATGGACTTCCTTGGTTTACACACAGTATTTTTTATCCTTCTCTTGAAAACCATTTGGTTGTTTCATATATACTATTTCTGATAGGTACCATTTAAGAAGGCTGTTTTAACATCCATATGATGTATCTCTAAAATAAAGTGAGCTACCATCGTCATAATAACTCAGAATAAGTCTTTAGTTGAAACTGGCAAAAAGTTTCTTTAGAGTTAATGTCTTTTCTCTTAATGTAGTCTTTTGCTACTAATTTGGCCTTGTACCTCTCAATCTAACCTTTAGCATCCCTCTTAGTTTTCAAGACCTATTTACATTCATCTGGCTTAAAATCTATAGGTAACTTAACTAAATCCTACACCTGATTCTTATATATAAAAACCAATTCATCTTCCATTGTACACATCTATTCTGATGATTTTAGGGTAAACACAGCTTGTGAGAATGTAATGGGATCAATCTTAACACTAACGTCAAATTAACTAAATCAAATAATCATTAGAGATTAATGATCTATGAACTCTTTGAGATCTCTTCAATGGAATTTCACCAATTAATTTATTTGGCTTCATATTTTTTGTAGCTGGGTGCATTAGATCATCCTATGGGATGGCAGTAAATGATTCAACATGATGTGGTGCTAGTGGAATTACAATACCTTCCTCTTTGAAGGTTGTGATATGTAGTATTTTACTCCCATTATTCAACTCAACCTCAAAATAGATAACTCTGTCTAATTCAACAACTTTGCTAAAATAAGTAGGACAATAAAATCTGTTGCATGTTGAGCTAGTGCAATGATAAAATTGTTGGAAATGTTCCACACCCCAGCATCCCACATCGGCTAAGTCGGGAAGGGGACAGGTCCATATAAGAGGGGCTTGTCCCTTCCCAGCATAGGCGCCTTTTAGGGCAAGTGTTGCCTCTGAAGGACAAACCTGTGAGGTCGTGGGGATTCGTTCCCGGGGGACTGTGGTCCTTGGTGCTAGCCCGACCAGAGCAGACAATACCTGTGCTGTGGAAACCCAATATGGTATCAGAGCTGGACCGGCCTCTGGTCTGATGGGTCGGGGGGGATGTTGG
>JANHAO010005202.1:0-22971 GCA_026873985.1 Saraca asoca | reverse complement strand
AAATAATTCCAACGGACAATATCCGTTGGAATTTCCGTTCGAATCAACGCGTTAGATTTATCCCCAATTCGTATTCCAATGGATTAAATCCGTTGGATTATCCGTTGGAATTTAATTCCCGTTGAAATTTTTCGTTGGAATTTTTAATTCCAACGCCAGATTTTCTAACAGAACTAAATCCGTTGGAATTTCCGTTGGAGTGCCTTATTTCAACGGATTTTGCTAAAATTCCAACGGATTTTTTTCGTTGGAATTCCGCATTTTTCTTGTAGTGACAGGTAAGTGTCACACCCTAATCCGTGGAACGTGAGCGATGTAGGAAGTCACTGGTAAGAAACCCCCTACAAGCCTGACAATACAAATTATATTGAATATTCACAATTTTTATAAATGCATGTATAATATTCACATAACAATTCTACTGAAAAATTGATAGAATTTCCCTTGCTTTTCCAACATTCAGGCGCAAGGCTAACATATACAAAAATGACTACATGCCCAATATAACTTGTATAACACATAACAAAAATAAAGCAGTGGCCCAGGCTAAACAATCCCTGTCCTACTAGACATCCAGACAACATATACATGTACAGTGCATTCTTATCAACTGCCATAAACCCTGCCATTTGTATACTTGTATGCTCTGCAGAAGTGACCTACTCGCTCAAGAAGCAGATCCTGTATCTGAGTGAGGTGAACGGACGATAGGAAAATCCTGAGGCTCTAAAAAAATGAAAAGAGAAAAGTGAGTTTCATAGAAACTTAATGAGTAAATAATCTCATGATCACCTAAAAACCCTATTTAAAAGTCATGCTCGAAAATATTTATATAAATGTAAATATAGCCAGGAAGATATGCTTACCCGTTCAATAAACATAGTCACAAAATAACTTTAAAAACCCTTATCCAACAAGAAAGTTAAACTATTGAAATATGGTCATTAATAGAATGAAATAAACTACAATGTATGATAATATAGAAAATGTCCATCTCAATATAAACATAAGAAGATATCCAATGTAGTTGTTTAGAATATATATGTCAATACTTATGTAATAAAACATTCAACTGGAATCCCAAAGGGTAATTCAAAGAGGCAATCATAATATTGTAATCGTCGTAATCTGCCAAACCCACTCATCACACCAAGTAAATATTCATATATTCTCCCCCAATCACACCAAGTAGATATTTATATATTCTCCCCCCATCACACCAAGTAAATATCATATCACAAGTACGCTTGAGGATTACCAATAAATTTTTCAAAGGGTCTAGTATCTTAAATCAATACTCAAAATATATCAAGTAGCATGAAATTTATTATTCAAGTAAGAAAATTTATTAAAACATGCATAAAACTGTTACACATTTCCACATCCATTCATCACATAGAAAAGTAGTGTCATCAATTTCAATAATATAAAGCAAGATGAAAATGCATAATTTGAGCATGGCCAACCATTTCATGAATACATACAACATGTAAAAATATTTTCAAGGCCAGATTAATATATATAGAAAATCCCGTTATTTAAAATGATTTATACATTTCATAGAATAAAATTATTTTATATTTATATATGGGATTAATAAGTGAGGAGGATTGTCCACTCACCTTAGAAATTCCCTGGAGAGCTAAGTCAGCTAAAGTCCCAAAATCTAACGTTTATGAGCTTGATTCTTCCTTAGAAGCTTCTCTGAAGCAAGACAATACAAAATAACAAGAATATTTCAAATTCTTATAACTAGCATAGTAAAGGTTTCAAGGGAAATTCTTGGAAACTATCTGTAGAATTGTTATAGAATAAATCTTTTATTCTAGGATTATTCACTAGAATTTGAAGTACTGGTGGCTAGCTCGCCACCGGCCAAAGCCTTGCTAGCAAGCTAATGGAGCAACTAGCTGAACAGTGTTAAAGAGAAAAAGAAGAGTGGGCTACTGTGAGCTGATCGCAGAGAAGAGGTGTCGGAGGATGAAGGAGGAAGAAACTGCCCAGAAATGCATAGAACAACGTCGGATCGAGGAGAAAAAGCTTGCCGAAAAACGCAGAGCAACTATGACAAGGGAGCTTCTGGCTTCAGTAGCTAGATATTGAGAAAGGGAAGATTGATGGAAGGGCAAGGAACATGACTGGCCAGTGCGTGGCCGAACAGTGATGGCGAGCTAAAGCGGAGAATGATCAGACATGAAAGCAGCGTAGGGAGGAGAGAGCTTCGAGAGAGAAGAAGGACGCACACACACAAAGAAAGTTTTTGGAAAAGGGAAGCCAGTTGAGGAAATTATATACATAAAAGGGAATGGAGCAAATTGCATTTTGACCCCAAGACTTTCCATTGACTTCAAATAGGACCTCCTAAAAACTAGGTTATTATGTTATGGCCCCAACGAATATTGAGATTTTTCATTTTGATCTCTCAGTCACTCTTTTTTTAGGTGTTACAGTAAGCATGTCTTCACGGCTTTATATATATATACACACTCTTGAGCGTGATTTTCAAATGGGATTTTTAAGTGACTATGGTATTATTTACTCATTGAGTTTTTATGAAACTCACCTCCTTTTTTCCATGTTTTTCAGAGTTCAGGATTCTTCTACCGCTCCTCCACCTTACACTAGTACGAAATCTGCTCTCAAATCAAGTGGATCATCCTTGCAGAGATTAAAAGTATATAAAATGGTGTAATATTGACAGTTAGATTAGTGGTTGTACATACGTATTTTGTCTGAATGCCCAGTAGGATGTAAATTGTATAACTTGGGCCACTGCATATTATTATGTTGTTATACAAGTTGTGATGAATGTGTAGCCCTTATATTATTATATAGGCCTTACGATCAGGTGTCCGAAAAACAGATAAAATTCTATCGACTTTTATTAGAATTTAATACTTAAATATTTCATTATAAATTGACGAAATAATGAATCATTCATATATTATTTGTATTGTAAGGTTTCTAGAAGGTTTCCTGATAGAAAGAGTTTTCTGATAGTGACCTTCAACATCGATCACATTTCACAGATTAAGGTGTGATAATTTTTCTTTTACTTTTTATAATTTTTTAAATTTTGATCGTAATTTAAAAAGAGAATTCACATATTATTGAAAAATAAATTTAAAAAACAAGTGAGGATAAATATTTTTTATAGCTAAAATATTTTAACTCCTACCTCCAAATCTCCATCAATCCATTCTCTGCGCCAACAAAAGAGCCAATTCTTTTGCCTAAATGTGCCGTCTCCTCTCTATCAACCATTTTTATAATAAACAAATGCTCTCTCATCTTACCTCACTCTTATCTATGATCAAGGTTGTTTTATCTAAGTAAGCAAGCCCTTTTTTTAACTGACGCCTGCAACAAGGAGATTAATTGTTTTTCTACTTCTCATATACTCATTTTATCCACTTTCACCAAATTAGTAGGTAATTCAATCCAGAAGAGAACGGAAGATAGAAATCTTACTCTAGAAAAATGAGAAAAATCATTTAGTAAATATGGATGAGTATGAAACAAAAAATTTATAGCTTTTTAACTTTTTAAAACATGAGATATAACCTGTAAGATAAAAGACTATGATTAATCAGAATTTCGAACATCTGTTCTTTTTTTTATTATATTAAAACAAGATAAATATATAATTTTTATATGTGGTGAAATTTGGAATTGATATTTTATGTACAATGAAATCGACAATAAACCTTATTTTTATGTTTCTTTAAATATAAAAAATATCAAAGATAAAAAAAAATCTAGGTCTAGATTAATTAGGGGAGAGTTATCTCCTGTAAACATTATCCAAGTAAACAAATGGATATTAGTTCATTATTATATTGGATTTGTATTTGATACGTTAACAATGAAATTGTATTTATATTAATTAACAGTATATAATGAATTGTCATTGATATCATATTTTCTTATATTTATGGTATTTTATTACACTTTTTTTAAAAAAATATATATATATGATAGTTTTCTTATGTCCCTGACAAATTCTATACAGAAAATATAAATTCTATTATATTTAATAGCGAATTCTAATAACATCTAAGTTGGCAGGCGTATTATACATACATGGCGATGGTAAGCAGGGCTTTTTATTGTTGCCAATGAAGTGGATAAAACAATGATGGTATATACGAGATAAGGTTTGGCACTTACAAAATAATTTATGTGGTAATGCTCTAAGTGACATTAGTTTATAGTGCTTATTTGCCAAATGATGGAATATCTCAGATATTTCTATAAATAATCCAATTATAATGCAATATCAACGCATTACCAATCAATATGCAGAAAGCAGATGAATATGTGTCGTTTCAATTTTTTATTTATCAATCTTTTTTAATTTTAAAGAGATAAAAAACATAATTTTTTTATTTTATAATAATTTTTATCCTCAATTTTAATAAAAAAAAATTATATTTATTTAGTTAATAAGTATATATATAACATAAAATCATTATTTTATTCTAAAGAATGTAAATTTAATATAAGAGATGTCAATTCATGACTAATAAAAAATAAATAATTTTTGAGACCGTTAAAATTTTAATAAAATTATGATAATGGATTAGTTTTATGGATAATAAAAAAATTATGTATTTTTTTAAAAGATATTATCTTTAATTATATTTTAATATTAATCATTAAGAAAAGACCCCATAATAATAATTTATTTTTTTATTTTTATATAAAAATAATACTATCATTTAATATGATGGTTTAGATATATATCACATCTAATTTAATAATCAAAAGATCAATTTAGAAGTGCAGACGGAAAGGATGATACATCAGCCGCGCAGAACTGAAACGCATACTATGGTCGGTCGTACTTGCATCGGCTTTTGTTTTAGGGAATAGGCTTTGTTAAGAGGCTCTCTTAGTTAGGCCGCTAGTATTCCGTGGGTCAAGCGGAATGTTCTATATCAGTACTGGGCTGCTATGGTATGTCGCACGTTACTGGGCTCACCGCTCATGAGCGATAAAGGAAAATGATAAATTTATTTTTTTTAACATAAATAATGCTATTTGTACTTTCATTTATTTATTCCCTATTTTATATAAAAAAAAAACTTTTTTATTTATAAAAAAAAGAAGTGAGTCAACAAATTTTTTCTGATATGAAAAGAGAGTGAAGAAAAGTGAATAGATGAGAGTGCAAGAAATATAAACGAGTCAAACTACTCGTGAGTGATGTTGTATCATTCTCTTCATTTTCTTTTTCATATCATTTCCCTGTTATTAAGCTACTCCGAAGTAGAGCTAGGTCAGCAAATCTTAATGTACGTAATGCTATTCCTTCTTACCTTTTTTTTTCATATTAAGAAAGAAAACTTTTTAATTTATAAAAAAAAAAAAAGAATTGAGTTTGCAAATTTTTTTCAATATGAAAAAAGAGTGAGGGGGAATAGATAGAGGGAGGTGCAAGAAATGCAAATAATTCAAGTAGTAGTTCGAGATTGGCTTGTAAAAAGCTTGATTTAAATTTGAATTTAAACAACCCAAGCTCAATTAATGTACAAGGTGAGCTTGAGTCTCATATTACTTGATTCGAATTGTTCATGAGCCTAATAATAAAAAATATATTTATATTTTTTATATTATATAATAATATAATACATAAATAATTCAATTACATTAATAATTATTAAGTCTCATCTTGCTTGTTTGAAGTGATTAATTTTTTAGTGTTTGTTACTTTTTGCTAAGTGTAATTATTGATATTCTGTAATAGTTGTATGAGTATTTTGTGATAAACTTGATGATTATAGAAAAACTATTAATATATATGTCGTAACGTCTCTAACAATGCGCCGTCTCTAACAATGGCGTAAGATGCGGATGGGCAGACCCCACATAAAAATATTAAGATTAAAATGTAAGATTAAAGGTATGAGAGGCAAATTCAAAAATATATACAAATTTGAACAAGTAAAAGGAGTCACCACCAATTATTTTTAGTTGTATAGTTGGAATACTAAAATAAGGTTTACGTAATTTAGTGTTCGAGTTTATGAGTTAATTACATGTAGGGAAGGTATTAGCATTCTACGATGTCCATTTGTAAAATGATTGTCTGCTTTTCCTCATGTTTTCTTTCATAAAAAAAATGATTGGATTGTGATATAATTTATTTATTTACCTTTTTTTAAAATATATTTATGTTTATATTTTTTATATATCCTAACCTATTTTACATAATATCAAAAGTGATATATCACTTAAACGAGTATGAGTAATTGAAAAAGTCATTGATTTTTAGGGAATGCAAATACATTTACAACAACAATAATTAAATGGTAGTTAAAAAAAACTTATTGTCATAAAAAATTTTCAAGTTATAAAATCAAGAAAAATTGTAATGTAAGAAAAAATTCATTTCTACTTTGAAGAGGATATTGCTTAATTAATGCTGAAACAATACTAACATTTTCTAATTTCATTTAGCCTAACAAAGGGATAATGTGTACATTGACTTAGACAAAGGTCATTTTGGCTTCCATATCACTCATTAAAAATGCACGACAATCTTAGTTTCAACTCACCTACATCTTTATTCTTTTTTTTTATTTCAACTCAAAAATTGAAAGATCAAGAATGATCAGACTTGAATACCAGAAAAAAGAAGTGTATTCCCACATTTTCAAGGTTAATCATCAACGTTTCTTTACTTTGAGATTCAAACTAAAGGTTTGATTTCTTAACTTTCTCTTCTCAGATATATCATTTTCTTCCATCAATTTGGTTTTTCTCTCTGTAGTGATCATCTTATTTGACATATCCTTCTTGAACAACATGTTCATTTTTAATTTTGACTATCTCTACTCTTTCTAAGATGTAATCATGTAAAAAAAATTGACAATAAAAATAATAACAACAAAAAAATCACTATGTGCATATATGAGGGTAAGAAAGGATGAAAGAAATATACCAATAGATTCAAGCTATAAGATCCGAAGATCAAGATTCTCTATGGTTGATTTCCTTTTTTCTACCTTGAGAGAAAGTGAAATGACTTTTTTCTTCCTCCCCCATATTCATTTGAGAGCCTTCTATTTATTAAAAAAAAAACTTGTATTTTTGTGATTTGGTTTTTATTTAATTTCTCTTAGTTATAATTTGTTTCCTCTGGTTTATAGATTATTCATCAATTACCATTAAATTTTAGGTTGCTCTCTCATTTTGGAAAAGGTTGAACTACACAAGAAAACTTACTTTGGAAAATTTTCTTGGCTCAAGAATGAAGCAGATAACAGTGGAGTCTTGTGCAAACTGAGCAATCTTAGTTAAAATTTTGCTTTGTTTTGTTTTTGTCTTATATATTTTCCTTGTATAAAATACATTGAACTTACCTAATAGTTTTTTTTTGTATTTTTATAGTCAACTTAAAAAAAAAAAGAAGGCTACTTCTTAAGTGATATTTTTATAATTTTTACTCTTATTAAAATAATAATATAAAAATTGAAATTAATCAATTTTTGTCTTAAAAATTTAGTGCCAATTGCCCACAAAACATGTCAAATTTGGACAAAATTGATTGTGTACAACTGCCCCCTTTATTTATCCTTTTAGTATTAGAAGGTGAGTAAAGGTGTAGGCACCGATTTTTTAGAAAGAACACAAAATCTTACATGTTAGCAACACAAGCGTGAATAGAAAACTATAAAATGAAAGAGTGACAAGCTTCCCATTTGTTTGAATTACTCATAGTTGACTAAATTTATCTAAAAATTAAAATGCCTACTTTTTATGAGATTGACCTACCAATGCTGAGTTTGAGTTAACAATTGGCATGTAAGTAACTTGCCTTTCATATATTCAACCCACTAATGCTCGGTTTGAGTCAACAATAGAAAATAAAAGATCTACTTTTCACATGTTTAACCCACCAATGCTGGATTTGATTTAATAATAAAAAGTAAAATACTTGCTTTTTACAGACTCGACCCGTCAATGTTGAATTTGATTTAACAATAAAAAATAAAATACATGCTTTTCACAGGCTCAACCCACCAATGTTAGTTTTGATTTAACAATTTGGAAGGTTGGTGCATTTAGAAAAATATAACATATAAGTGAACATGATGCAGAATGTGATGCATGTCTCAAGATAGATCAATTTTCTTTTCCCTTTTTAATATTTTTCATTTTCATCTCACACAAGAACCTCCTCAACAATGTCATGGAAGAATAACATCAATCTTTATTGCTGGCTAATAGAGTTCTAGTATCTCAACTTTTCTGTCCTTTGATTATCATAGATTTTCTTTGAATCATGGTAAGTCCCTCATTACTTTATTGTGATAGCTAGGGATGATCAAACTATCCCCTGTTATCTTTTCATTTCACCAGAGTAATTTTTACCTACACTTAGATACATGTAAATAATATTTTTCTTTTGATATTCCAAAGAAAAACTTTTCATAAAAATGCATGGTCAATTTCTTATCAAATAGTGGTTGAAGGAGTTAACCATGATCATCATATTAAAAGTATAATGAGAATAAAATTGTTGTAAATATCCAAGAAAATGAAACATCATTTGGACAATGGAGAAGATATATAATGGAATTTCTAGAAATTGATCAAGAACAGATAGCTTCTGGTTATTCTAGTAACAAGCCTGAGAAAAACTAGTGTTAATTGCCCTTTTGTATTTGAACACCTACTAATTAGCATAGTAAATGTTGAAATGCCCTAGTATCTATCTTGTTATGAAATTCCTAGACAAATCAAATTCGGAGCAAACATGCTTCATGCATAATACTTTTTCACTCTATTCGCATTGATAGGTTGTGGCAATTCATCTCTATCCATCGTTGTGAAGATTAAATCTCCTCCTGAGAAAGCTCTTTTCATGATGAAAGTTCCTTTATAATTGGGAATCCTTTTATCACGACCATCCTTCTGAATTGGAAGTATCATTTTCAATACCAAGTCTCCTTCTCTGAATTGACGAGGGCACACTTTCTTTGCATAAGCTCTTATTAGCTTTTTTTGGTAAAGCTGTCCACGGCACAACATTGTCAATCTTTTTCCTTCAATGAGATTCAGTTGATTATACTGAGCTCGGGTCCATTTTGCCTCTTCTAGCTATGCTAACCCTTAATAAAGGAATTTCAATCTCAATGGAAAGCACTGCCTCTATGTCATAAACCAAAGAAAATGGAATGGCTCTCGTAGAAGTGTAAATAAAGGTTCAATAGCCATAGAGAGTAAACAGAAGCATCTTATGCCAATCTTTGTATGTTATTGTCATTTTTTGGATGATCTTTTTAAGGTTCTTATTAACTACTTCTATGGCTCCATTCATTTTGTGATGATATGGCACTAAATTGTGATGCTTTATCTTAAATTGTTCACACATCTCTATCATTATCTTATTATCTGGCAAAATGTAGCAATATATCAAATACCATTTTATGAATTTCTAAACAACATTTTGAGTTATACTAGAATAGGAGGCAACTTTAACCCACTTAGTGAAATAGTCAATAGCTACGAGGATAAATCGAAACCTTTAGTTCAATTGGACTTATAACTTTAAGGCCCCACATCAAGAAAGGCCATGGTGCAAACAAGACATTTAGTAAAGTAAAAGAAGTATGAATTTTGTCGACATAAATTTGACACTTGTGATATTTCCTAGCATGATTGATGTAGTCACTCTCCATCGTTAGCCAAAAATTGCCTACTCTCACAATTGTTCTTACCATAGCATGTCCATTTGAATGTGTTACACAAAAACCTTTATGTACTTCTTCAACAATCTTTCTCACTTCTATCGCATCAACGCACTTTAGCAAAATAGTGTCATGATTCCTCTAATATAGTATTTCTCCATTCAAAAGGAAGTCCATGGACATTCTTCTTATGGTTCTCTTATCATTCGTTGAGGCCCCTTTTGGACATTCCTTTCACTTTATATACTACTTGACTTTCTGATACCAAGGTTTACCATTAAGCTCTTCTTTAACACTTAAGCTATAAGCTTGAGAATCTCAGTTTTTGATCTTGATAATGTGTGTCTGATCATTGTCATTTACTTTGAACATAAAGGATAATGTTGCTAGTGCATCAGCTATTTGATTATCTTTTCTTAGAATATGATCGAAAATGATTTCTTTGAAATATTTTGATAACTTCGTTATGTGTCTGTGATATGGAATCAACTTGGCATCTTGAGTTTGCCAATATCCTCTAAATTGGTGGATTACCAATGTAGAATCTCCACACACTTTCAAGGCCTTGACTTCAAAATCTAACGTGACTTGTATACCTATAGCACATACCTCGTATTTAGCCATATTATTTGTACAATCAAAGCATAACTTGGTTGTGAATGGGATAGTTTTCTCCTTAGGAGAAATTAAAATGACACCAATATAATCCGCTAATGCATTTGAGGCTCAATCAAACAAAAACATTCATTCCTTAACTTTGGGTGATTCATTATTATAGAATAGTGTCATTATGTCTTCATCTGAGAACCCATATTGCATAGAACCATAGTCTTTAATAGGTTAATTAGCCAAAAAGTCAACAAGTTCATTACCCTTTATTACCTTCTGGGTGACATAAACTATGTCGTATCTAGAGAACAACACTTGCCATCAAGTAATTCTTTCTGTTAGGGTAAGTTTTCTGAAAATGTACTTGATTAGATCCATCTTTGATACCAGCCAAGTAGTATAACATAACATGTATTACTTTAAGCAATGAACTACCCATGCCAAGGCATAACAAGTATGCCCCAAGAAAGAGTATTTTGACTCGTAGCCTATGAACTTCTTACTTAAATAGTATATTGCTTGTTCTTTTCTTCCTGGTTCATCATGCTACCCATAGACTTTTCAAGCATAGTTAAGTACATAATAAAGGGTTTTTTTGGGTGATTATGGTACCAAGGCTAGAGGTTTTTGCAAATATTGCTTGATCTTTTCAAATGCTTCTTAGCATTTCTCATTCCATTCCATGGTTTGATTCTTACACAAAAGCTTGAACAATGGATCATAAATAACCGTTAATTGGGATATGAACCTAGCAATGTAATTCAACCTCCCTAAGAAACCTTGAACTTGTTTTTTCATGTATGGTATTAGCATCTCCAAAATGGCATGAACCTTTTTAGGATCGACTTCTATTCCATTCGGGCTAACCACGAACCCCAATAATTTTCTCGACCTTAGCCCAAAGGTGCATTTGCAAGGTTTAGTCAAAGTCGACTCTTTCTTAGCCTTTTAAAAAGTTTTCATAAATCAATAATGTGATTCTCTTCACTTTTTGATATGGCGATCATATCATCAACATAAACTTCTACTTCTTTATGTATCATATCATAAAGCAAAGTCACTATTGCTCTTTAGTAGGTTACCCCAGCATTTTTCAACCTGAAGAGCATTACTTTGTAACAAAAGTGCCCTACAAAGTGATAAAGGTAGTTTTCTCTATATCTTTAAGATACATCTTAACTTGATTATACCCACAAAAATAGTCCATAAAGGAAAATATTGAATTCTCGTAGTGTTATTGATAAAGACATCAATGTGTGGCAATGAAAAATCATCCTTAGGGCTTGCTCTATTTAAATCTCGATAATATACACATATCCAAACTTTTCCATCTTTCTTAAGTACTAGAACAATATTGGCAACTGATTTTGGATATTTGACAATTGTAAGAAAACCAATATCAAATTACTTATTAACCTTTTCTCTGATCTTTATAGATATATCAGGTCTCATGTGCCTTAACTTTTACTTCACAGGCTTACATTCTAGCTTCAATGGTAGCTTATAGACAACTATATGTGTCCAATCCTGGCATATCATAGTATGACCAAGCAAATATATCCTTATATTCACAAAGAAGTTTGGTAAAGCCTTCTTGTGCATCTTTTCTCATCGAAATACCAATCTTAACTTCTTTTTTATCTTCCTATGTGCTCAGATTAATTATCTCAACTACTTTTTCATGAGGTTGGATCTCTTTCCTCTCTTCCTTAAAAGTCTTAAGAGTTCTGTGAATGATTTAACCTCTCATTCTTTTTCAATCTCACCATAATCAATAGGATGGTTAAAGTTACATATAGAGGTTATAACACTATCATTCTCAAATAAATTACTTTGAAACTTGAATTTAATGAAAGTGTATAGGAAGGAAAAAAAAGGATCGAATAAGCAAATATAGGATAGAATTCAAGGTATAGAAACAATGAAGCAAAAATGAAAATAAATGAATGAATGAATGAATAAATGAAAACATAAATGATGGAAACTAAACATGTATTTTTATTTAAAGTAAACATTGGAAATGAAACATATAAGCCCATTTTATAGATATTATCCTAAGGCCTTGGGCAGAACCTTAAATGATGGCAGTATAGAATTACGTTGAATGAAACTCTATGACAACAAGAAACTTAGAAATATCACAATTGTTAAGTATGAAGTTTAAGAAGCAAGGGTACATTATACCAACACTTTCAGTGGTGGAGAGCCTATCCTTGATTGGTAGAATTTGGTTAGGGAAGGTGATTTTTATGCTCCAAAAGCTTTGTTTGAAGTCATATATTAGAATCCCTTCATCTTTTAGCTCTTGATTTTCCAAGCATGTTATCTTTCTTTCCTTCTTTTCACTACAACCCTTATTTTATATGCTCTTGTGGATTTGTATCCCAATCTAAACTTTTCCACATTTTGGGAAGCTTTTAGACTCCCTTCTCACTTTGCCCATATTTCCCCAATGCTTCCCCTAGTTTAAACCCTATCTTCTAACATGACCTCAGCCATCATCACAAGTGCCATTGGCAGACGTGGCTTTGGGATTTGAGCTCCTTCTTGGATGTAAGAAGTATTGAAAATCTCAAAAGTTTGGAATGAACACTCAAAAGCCTCTTTCGTGACCTCAATATATGGAATAAATGTTAGTTTCATGACAAACAGATCTTCTTCTCTTGATACAACCACTAATTTATTTTCTATTATGAATTTCACTTTTTGGTGTAGTGTGGAGGGCACTACCCTTACTGAATGAATCCATGGTCACCCAAGCTGACAATTGTATGCTTGTATGATGTCTATCACTTGGAATAATATATTAAAGACATTTAGGCTAATTTGAATTAGGAGTTTGATGTCATCGGTAACCTTTCTTTTTATACCATCAAAGGCTCTTACTATCATAGTGCTAGGTTTCATGCAAGATCCATCAACTAGGAGCTTGGACAAAGTCGATCGTGGCATCACATTTAGTGAAGAGCCATTGTCTAAAAGAACCCCTGCTATGATATGATCTTTGCATTTTACAGAGATGTGAAGTGCCATGTTATGCCCCATTCCTTCATATAGTATCTCATCATTAGTGAATCTAAAATAATTATCAGCTATGATGATGTTGCCAACAATACCACCAAGCTTTTTGAGAGAGATATTGTGATAGACATGAGCTTGATTTAACATCTTCATTAACACTTGCCTATATGGCTCAAAATTCAAAAACAATGACAGGTGTACAATTTAACTGCTCAATCACTTTGTAATCACTTTGCTTATTGAGTTTCAAGAATTCACAAGCTCCTTCTTCCGATACATTTTTCTTGTATGTCTTGGGTTCCATTTTAACTTCTTCCATAATAATTTCTTCCATTATCTCTTTTTCTTTCTCTTTCTAGTTCTTCCATTCTTTATTTTTCCAACTCTTTTAGACTACAACAATGGTCACTGCGAGTAATGCCACTAGTATCAGATATGTTGGTGATAGATGATGCTAAGGCACAATTAGGTGTCATCTCAATAAGGGCATGGTTGCTTTATGGAAGAAGTTGACAAGTATAGTTCCATGGCACTTCATTTATCTTTTTATAAGGGAAAAAATTGGGTACTTGAATTTTGATGGGTTCTAAAGAGTCAAAAGTGAGTACTTGAGGAGGAGCCAAAGCTGTGTTTCAATTATAACGAATTACTAATGTGCTAGGAAAATAATAAGAGATTTGAGCACCATTGACCATATCACTTCATTTAATTGCATTTATTGGTCTTCTTTGACTTTGTAGCCTATTTAAACAAGATACTCATCCATCAACTTTTAAAGTAACTATTTAAATTCTATGCATCCTTCAATGGTATGCCCTTCTTTGCTTTCATGGACCTCACATACCACTTTTGTACCATGATTCTGGCCTTGGACCCTTGGATTTGTATATTGAGGCCATAGAAATTCCATGTTAAAGAGGTCTTTAAAAATAAATTTTAGTGATGTTTTTACCTCGGACACCTTTTTCTTAATAAGTTCTTTTGACCCTTCTTTAATATCGTTCACTCTTGAATTATTATGGTCAAGTAGATGGTTGTGATGCAGATTAGACATTTTTTTCATTCCCTTATAGCTTAACCATTTGGCATCAAGTAGATATTGCACTTAACTCTTAAAGATTGAACAATTTTAAATGGAGTGACCTATAGCTCCAGTGTGATAGTCATATCGAGCATTTAAGTCATACCACCTTGAGTAAGGAGGTTTCATGGGCTTCATTGGGGTTAAAGCAACCTTTCTATTTTGAAGGAGTTTTAGGAAGAGCTCAGTGTAGGATATCGAGATAGGATCATATTGGATAGGGCTCCTTTTTTGGTCATTACAACTCTTTTTAGGCTAGTATTTTGGTATGGGTTTTGGTTCATAGATCGTGGCCTAGTGGAAGAGCTCTTATGGTCCATGTTTGAGATAAATAAGGTGATGTAGCATAACACTGGGCATATAGAAATTATGAGGTGAAAGCAATAAATAGGAATTCCATAAATTGCTGTTGAAATGGTTAAATGGAAGTGGGTTGATTTGGCTTTGCTTGTTAAGGTTTTCTTTCCTGTCTTTCAAGCTAGTGGCATACACCTCACCTTCCTTTTTCTTATTAACAATAAGCTTCTTTGTGCCTATTGCATTAATAGAATTATCAATAATTCTACCCACTATTACCCCATGTTTAATTTTTTCTCGAATGGTAACGATGATAAAGAAGTTTAATGATGCATTACCAATCACCCAGTCATCAAAAGGTGGATGAAGAGTGCCAATAAATGTGGACACTATCTCTTTGTCAGAAAGAGGTAGATGTACTTGAGTAACTAAATCAATCCATTGTTGAGCATATTCCTTTATTGTTTCAATGGTATTCTTCTCCATGCTCCAGAATTGTATTCTGTTGGAAGTTATATCAATATTGTAATGGTATTGGCTCAAGAAATCATAAGCAAGGTCTTTCCAATGTCGAACCTTATTACAGTCAAGCTTTGTATACCATCTAGAAGTAAGACTATTCAAGTTATCTTGAAAGAAATGAATAAGAAGTTTGTCATTATTAGTGTAAGATGCCATTTTTGAACAATATAAAGTCAAATGATTCATTAGGCAAGTAGACCCATTAAACTTTTCAAACTTAGGTACTTTAAACTTATGAGGAATAACCATATCAGGTACTAAGCATAGCTTTGCTACATCTATGAGCCTATATCTATTAATCTCTTCTATCACTTATAACCATTCTTCTAGAACTTTTCACTTTCTTTTGTCCTTGAGGCCATCATTTAAATCTTGTGTAACTTTTAGATCATTAGAGTCATGGTTTTTAAGTGAGCCGTGGGGTCCCCCCATTGTTGTGAAATAGAAAGGTGGACCGTGATATTGATATTAGAACCCTGGGGGTAGATACATAAATATTTGAGGACTAAATGGTATTGGATTGCCCTAGGGTGGATTTAGGCCCAATGGTGGAGTTTGGCTTGTGTCATGAAGAGTAAAACTAGAAGGAAATTCATGGTCTTTGAGCGAAGCCATACCCTGATCTTAATTTTGATTGTCTGATGAGGCTTCTTTATTGTCATTGGCTTTCTCAATCAAAAACCTTGCAATCCTTGCAAGTTGTTTCTTTAGTTCATTAATGTCTTTTCTCATTTCCTCTTAAACCTTTACTTGTACATCCATGACCTGAGAATGGGTCCTATATGAGTGTTGTGGTAGTAAGGTTCATTTTTTTAGGCAAGCTATGATATAGTACCTTTTATTAAACATTAAGTTAAACTTAAATGAATGTAAAAAAAAGTCATAAAAAATAAGAATCAATCTTTCAAATATAACACTAAAGAGATATTAATTCCATGTTAGTTCTCAAAAGAAACATGGATAGTCCATTCATTACAAAAGCATATTGCTATAACAAATAAAAACAACCTTCAAACTTTTAGTAAAATCTACTTAAGTACTCGTGGTCCTTGGGAGCATTAGTTAGGAATCTTTATGTCTTACTTGGTAGAAGGTTGCTTCAACCTCACATGCCTATCTTGCTCTTTTTTTAGCCTTTTCAATTAACTGGTTCAATTATTATTGAAGATTATTGTAGTTTTCTTCAAATTGCATGCTTATTTGGTGTCAATAGCTATCATTTCGCAATAAATTGTTTTGCTTAGTAAATTATTGAATTTTATCCTGATAAATAACCAATTGTTGGTTTAGGTGTTACAAGTCCGATAGAAGCAATAATGATAATTTCTTGACATTTTTCTTTGAACCTTTTAGTTTCATGATGTGCCATTTAGAGTTCTTCATGACATTTGGATGCTTATTCCTTTTTGTGTTCTTGCAATCCTTATACCATTTTCTTAGCCTAAGTAGCTTTACTAACCCACACATCCTTCTTAAATGACAATTTCTTGTTCTTAGCGACTAACATAATCTGATTCTTGCACAACTAATGATACATCATGTCATATCTTGCTTGCACTTCGATTGACAATCAATCAGTTCATCAAACATATGCATTAGTGGTTCAGGATCATGTACCTTGGGAGTGATAAAGCCCTTTCCTTTACTAAATTGACATAACATGTAGCCAAGGGTGTTGTATTATTGCATGAGCTAACTTTCACACGTCGCACAAACTTCCATGGCTCAATTACTTCTTTAACCTTTTTGGTTGCATATTTATCTTTATAGGAAAACTCTATGCCTGATAATCCATAGGTTATTGGAATAAACTGCTTAGATCCTAATTATCTTTTAACCATAACAGGCACATGACTTATTATACCCCAAAGGCTAATGAGTGGGACCCATGATTTCTCCCCACATATATACAAGATTGGAACATGACACATCCATGAAGCTCTTTATAAGACTTCTCTAATCTCTTTAAAGTAATTGATCCATTGATTTCTTGTGGATGTCTTACATGGCCATTTTGCAATATTGAATTCTTGCAAAGTATTCTTCTTTGAATAAATATGTGACTTGAATTCAATCTTATGATACTGAAAACAATTCAAGTTAGGGAGGTGGCAAATAATCTATATTGCTAACAACTGTGCACATCCATAAAACTTACCTTTTCCTTTCATCTTATAATGGTTGAGGGACCTAATTATTTCTACTAAAATTTTTGGAATAGGATTGACATTATGCTAGATTTTCTTAAATAGCTTTATCACGTAACCATCAATGTAACCTTTTACTCTGGGAACAAAATCAGTCTACAGATGGCTAGAGCTAGCATGGCTTGGCCTTGTTGACTATCAATATGCTCTCAGATGAATTTCATCAAGTAATTAGATGGCAAGCAATAGTTATCACATTTCTCTTTCATATATTTTTCTGATTCACACTCTTTGACTCTCATTACCTTCGACAATTGTCTCTTAACTCCTTTTCCATCTCAAAAATACACTTTATCTTTCACTGCATTTCTTTATTTCAAGTAACTCATCATACTCTTCAATGGTTGAGGTCATGTCATGCTAATTGAATGTGAAGTAACAATAGGATGGATCCTAGAAATACAACATAGCCTTCAACATAGGTGTATCAACTGGGACAAATAAGAAATATGCTAGACTTTGATACTCTTTATTCTCCATTGGAGCCAAGCTTGTGTCAAAATCTTAAGGTCATTTTGTTCAAACGTAACCTTCTCGATTTCAAGCAATTGGACAATTTTCCCTTAGTTAATGCAATTCCTCTTCTCTTGCTAGGTAGTCTATGAATCTTGCATTACCTTTGATTAATTATCAAGCCCTACCATATGTCCAACTGAAGTCTCACCCTTTTCCATGTTTCCATTGTGAACTAGTGGATATAATGACCTTTTAGCGATATCAATGCATAATTGAATCATGAATGCAAAGGCATAAAGAACAAGACAAAGAAAATATGTTAGTAAATTGGTATTAATATGGGAAAATGAGCAATAATTCAAACATAATAGGCTATAGAAGTTTTTCTCTAAAAAAAAATAGAACAAACTATTTACAAATTCTAAACACAATTGTATTCATGATCCTTCTTCAATTGCATTTTATTCACATTTATGATTTTACACTTGAGAATTCAAATAAAGGAAAATTACATTGATTCTATGAAGCCATTGTATCATTTTTAGAAATAAACTTCCATATCTTATGTATATTGAAAATAAAAAGATCAAGGCTAGAGTATTCTTTCATGTGTCTAAGAAGTTAACAAATGTGTTTAGGGTGCCTCAATTAGTGTTGATTTTGACATCTAGTACCTAATGACTGAAAGTTCCTAAATTATTTTTATTATCATCATTGCAAGGTTAATAAGAACCTCAATCTTCACCCATGACAGGCTTCTAATAGAAAGGATTTAATTTTAATGGGAGTGTTTCACTAGCTTACATGGAGACTGGTGGTCTCATGAAGGCATTATTACTTAACCCCCTAACTAATCTTGTAAGGTTTTTAAAAGTCTGGGTCGGGAGCTCATGTGTGTGAGTGATCATGCACAATGTATCAAAAAAAATTTACACACCAAATCATGATCATGACAAATCACACCAAATAGATTAATTAAAAAACATGTAAAAGATATGAAAAAAAGAAATTAACAAGTGGACAAACGATTATGTGTCCAAAGGAAAACTATAAAAAATAGTAACAAGACATAATGGCTAAACCTCGATTAGCCCCCAATGGAGTCGCCAAGTTGTTGCAAGGTCCCTAATGACAACAAGCAATACAGATTAGCAAATCCTACATGTAAATATTGAGATTAAAATGTAATATTAAATGTCTGAGATGCAAATTCAAAAATGTACACGGATTCAAACAAGTAAAAGGAATCACCATTAATCATTTTTAGTGGTGTGATTGAAACACCAAAATAAGGTCTACATAACTCAGGATTCAAATTCTTGGGTTAATTACGTATAGGGAATGTATTATCATCTTACGACATCTATTCATAAAATGGTTACCTACTTTTTCTAATATTATCTTTCATAAAAAGCAATTGATTAGTTTGTGATATAATTTGTTTATTTACCTTTTTAAATATTTATTTATATTTTATATTTTTTTATATATCTCATCTTGCTTTACATCATATCAAAAGTGATATATGACTTAAACGAGTATAAGCCATTAAAGAAATCATTGATTTTTGGGGTATGCTAATACATTTACATCAACCATAATTAAACAGTAATTAAGAAGAGCTTATTCTCATAAAAAATTAAATTATAAAATCAAGAAAAATTTATTTCTCCTTTGAAGAGGATACAGTTTAATTAATGTCGAAACAATACTAACATTTTTCAATTTTATTTAACTTAACAAAAATTTAAGGAAAAATTGATTAAAATGAATTAAGTGACTTAATATATTTAGGGTCAAATTCATCCAATTTCATGTTCGAATTCTGTCAAGATAAATGCCTCGAAAATATTAAAAATCATTATTATTATACTCATAATTGGATCCTTCAATTTCAGTCCATCATAGGCATGATTTAGATTTTTATATAAAATATGCATTTAAAATAATGTATAATGTGATATTTGACTGTAATATATTACTAAAGATATGAATGATGTTTCATTTAATAATGGTACAAAAGTTGAGTTAAAATAATAATAATTTCCCAATATATTGCATAAATTTTATTAATTTGACTAACCATATTAATTTATTAATTTATTAATTTATTAATTTAATTAATGTGTCAAATTTGGCCAACTGTAAGGTCCAAATCATACAAAAGAAAGTGCTTTAAGAATATTGGGAGCTATATTTATTGCACTTGCAACCGTATTTCCTAACATTTATCCATTGTTGGCAAAAATTTATTATTTTTTAGGTAGAAAGAATGCGTGTGAAAATACAATAAAATGACATATTTCGAAATATAGCACAATATATAAATAAAAACTAAAATATATAATGATTTTATGTGTAATAATATTAGAAATTACTTTTTGAAGTTTCACCAACTCATCCTATTTAAGTCTTAAAATGCCTCTCACCTCAAGAATACTAAAAAAGATTAAATTTTTTAGTTTATTTGTAGTTTATTTTGATGTAGGATATTATACGTGAAAATATAAATAAAAATTTATGACACACTAAAGTGATCTATTTTTAACAATAAAATAAATTATAAGATAAATATATAAGTTAACATGGAAATATCTAAATATGACTAATGTATCAACAACTTAAAACAATAAACAGTAACAAAATATATATCTATAATAATAATACATATGAAAAAAAATAAAAATTCAAAAAAAAAAGTAGGAAATCCAATTTGAAAAAAAAAAGAAGGTGTGTGTGTGTGGTCTTATTTTGTAGTCCTACTATAATGCTTGCATCTTTTTACCTATGGTCAGTGTTATTAATATGTTTAAAGGTTAACTCTATTGTCTTTAATATCAGAGCTTAAGGGAAGTAAGGATAACTAGATGAACTAAAAATTACTATTGTTCTTTGAAGTCTATACTAATGCTTGAGCATGAAAATAATCTAGAGATATGTTATTAGCTCGTTGTGAAAATGTCGATTCATCAAGAAGTGTAAGTCTCCATTTGAGTTGAGTTAAGAAAGAGGCAATTCCTATCACCTGTGCTCCTATGTATATCGTAAGTCGAGGCTAAATTATATCAAGAGAAAATTTCTTGTTAAGATTTGAGTATTTAATTTATTTAGCAACAATAATTTATAATTCATATTGTTATCTTTATGGTACCTGAAAGCTATGATAGTAAATCGGGAGAAGTTTAAACTATATCTATATATATAAGCTTATTTGTGTTTCTCTGTTGCCATGTTCCAATCTCTTTTTTCCCACTTTTCTTGTTTTGGATTTTCTTCAAATAATTCTTCAAAAATCAAATTTAAAAGTGATTTCTAATCTATTTTCAAAAAATAAATTGATTTTGAAAACATCAATCAATAGATTGATGAACAAGAGATACCTAAGATACCAAATAAAGAGCTTTACAAATCGGATGAAAAATTCTTCAGTCAATCAACTTATGTTGTGAAAACTGAAGAAAGTTTTTTAAATGTTAATTTTTCTTTTTGGAAAAGATATCTCAAAACTTAAACAAAGTTATAACTTTCTACATCTTAGTTGTGTACAAGTGGCTACAAAACCTATGACTAGATTAGGTTTAAATATTGTCATTCTACTATGTCTTAAAGATACAAGACATTTAAATTTTGATGACTCTTTGATAGGATCCTTAGAAATTCATGTGTCACAAGTACTGGTACACTTTAATTGTTTCCCTGATATCTTTATATGTCTAAGGGAAACTCATAAAGATAAAATCTTAGTCTTAAACACCTAATTATTCATATATGATATGGTTCCTAACCATAAAGGTTAAACAACTTTTTGGTTAATAGATACGTCAAAGGCAAACCTATAAATACCAACTAGTACCTTTTGGAATAAGTTAGATTTCCCAACAAATTTGTGTCTCCCTAAGATAACTCAGTCTAGGGTAGAAATTCTCAAATTTTTATGATCATCCAACATATTTCAGGATAAGTAGAACTTTACTTTGACAAAAGTAGATCCAAAAAAGGAAATCCTGGGATAACTGAGATAGAAGAAGGTTCTTGTACCTCTCTAAAATTTGAAGTCTCTAGGAAAGAGACTTTGAATCCACCAAGATACTCAACCATATCGATTGACCTAGGAAATCTAAAGAGGACTTTTTTAGTAGTAAACCTTATAGGTTTGGATAATATCTCAAGGATCCTAAAGCCTATTTATACCAAGTCAAATTTTAAAGGAAAAGGTATAATAGAAGGAGGGGCAGACTCTAGTTTAGTTTCTCCTCCCCAATCACTTTCAACCTTCTCCCAAATCCACCATGACCTTGAGTTTCAATGATAGGACAACCCTTAGAAGCTCAAGAAAAATCCTTCCAAATATATTTACCAACTCTAAAAAAAGATTTCTATTCAGAGGAAAATACAAATCAAAGAACTTGGTTCTTAGGAAAATGCCAAGGAATTGAGAAAAAGGAAATTCATGATAAATGGATGAAGTTCATTAGGGATTTCAAGATAAATGTTTTCTTCTTTGATTGGTTTGAAGTTTATCTAAAAGGAAACAAATAGATTACCTTTTTGATAATATGGTTAGTGTTACTACCAAAACCATCTAAACATGGACAACTTCCAAAGGGGACAATGTAGTCTCAAAACTTCTACCTCTAAAATCTTTTGTTATAAAAACAAAAGATCCTAGAAACCCTGTAATAGTGTCCTCTTTTAAGAACAAAAGTCAAAATGAATTTTTTTCTTAAAGAGATATACAATCTCTGATGGAATAAAATAACTATACCAATAAATACCTGTAAATCTTGGGACAACAAATCCTTAGGTGGTGTTTGGTTGAATGGAATAGAAAAGAAATGGAAGATAGAATTAAGGATTATGTAATTTGATTGGATAAAATTTTACATTCCACGGAATGCAAAATTTCATCAAATGATGGAATATCCATTCCATCTAAAATTAGGTGGAATGGAATTTATATATTAATTTAATATATAATATTATTTTATATTAATTTAAATAATTTAATATAATAAAAATATTAAATTAATATAAAATTATGTTATTTAATATTAATTAATATTTATATTAAATTAATATT
>JANHAO010005201.1:0-22974 GCA_026873985.1 Saraca asoca | reverse complement strand
TTGGCTTGTGCCAAGGGAACCCTTTTTGGGTTGGGGAGAGCTGAGGCTCTTGTAATTTTCTTCTTACTCTTCTTCTTCTTCTTCTTCTAGCCTTATCTACACTTTCTATAGTATTTCTTCTATTCTTCTATTTTCTTCTACATCTACTATATTATTTCTATACTACTATTCTTCTTCTTCTTCTAATCTTAATCAGCACCATCTATAGTATTTTCTCTGTTCTTCTTCTTCTAATCTACTTCTGCACCTACTGTATTATTTTTTGTTCTACTAGGAATTGAATTAAGGAGTTTTTGGGTTCCTAACAAAATTCCAACAGTGTACTAGGCCATTTGAATTTGCAACTTCATAGGCATTTCGAATGGCTTTGCTGCTAACCAAAAATCTTCCAAATGAAACTCCAAATCCTTAACGATTTTGATCCCCTCTTGATGATGCCACTCGTTGCCATCATCAGATAGGACAAAGGAGGTTCCCAAACTCTGCTCCTCTTTTTTCGTGCCATTTTATCCCCAAAACCCTTCCCTCATCTTAGTTTGCATTTGTGCTAGTGTCTTCTTAATTTCACGAAGTATTGCTAAATGTTCCTTCATAATTGATGAATGCTCCTTCATAGTTGAATCATGATCCTTGAGAGTGTTTTCCCATGCTGCTACCTAATTCTCTATGGCCTCCATCCTTGTAGACATTCTAGCGTGCATGCAATTTTCCAGACTCACAATGAAAGCACCAATTGTTAGGAACCCAGAAACTCCTTGATTTAATTCCTAGTAGAACAGAAAATAATACAGTAGGTGCAAAAGTAGATTAAAAGAAGAAGAAGAAGAAGAAGAGTAAGAAAAAAATTACAAGAGCCTCAACTCTCCCCAACCCAAAAAGGGTTCCCTTGGCACAAGCTAAATACAAAAAACAAAAATTAAAGCTATCGATTATACTGCATGCAATTGGTAGGAACCTAGGAACTCTTGATTTAATTCTCAGTAGAACAAAAAAATTATAGTAGATGCAAAAGCAAATTAGAAGAAGAATATTAGGGAAATGCTGTAGAATTATAATTAGGATTAGAAGAAGAAGAACAGAAGAAGAAAATTACAAGAGCCTTAGCTCTCCCCAACCCCCAAAGGGTTCCCTTGGCACAAGCCAAATACAAAAATCCAGACTGCCCCGGCACTTCTCTCCCCTTTTCTTTTTATAGAGCTACCCCACTAGCAGCTGTCAATTACACTGCATGCAATCTGGCATGCAGTGGATTATGCCGCCTCACCCTTACCTCACCAAAGAGCATGCATTCTGTTATTTATGCCACCTCACCCTTATCTCACTAGAAAGCATGCATTCTATCATCCTTCTACCTTGACCCGTGTGCATGCCTTCTAAAATGTTTTCTGCCCACTTACTTTATTAATTTTGGGCCTTCTAGAATAAACTATAACTGCTTGAGGCTTATTCATGCCCTAACCCAATTCTAATTCTTAGGTTCCCATCAATACCACCTCCTGAAGAATCTGTCTTGTCCTCAAGGCAAAATACAGGGAATTGGGCTTGTATTCCAGTAGCTTCTTTGTTGCATCTATAATGTTTTGGCCTATCGCAGGATGTTTGAACTCCAACAATTTCTCAAGCTTAGGAACGGCTTCCAAAAAGTAATCATCCTCGATATGGGACTCTGATTTGAGAGTAAAATGGACTTCATTGACATATTCATCAAGCTACAGGTAGGATAGATGGTTGAAGACCTTTTTCATTCTCAAAAGAATAACACCTTTGGTAGTTTGGGACCATGACACCAGATTGACAATGAGGAGATGTTAGAAAGTGTAGCTATCATAGTCTCAAGAAAAGACTCATCTAAGAACTCTGGTATGGGCCATGTTATTCCAGCACTTGGATCAGAAGAGTCAACATCAATAATAATACCAACTTTTATAAGTCTCATGCCATTCTCAAGAGAAATACTGTGATTCCCAGAGGATTCAGTATTGCTAGAAGTATTCTTATTTTCATGAACCTCAGATTCAGCTACTGCAGAACTGGCAATCCCTCTAACAAATCCCATCAGCTACATGCACCTTCATGATTTTATATTCGGCAAAACTAAAGTAGTCTCTTGCAATACCAACAATGGTGGGATCCAGCTCCACTCCCTCAACATCCAATAATGGTATGCATTTACAAAGAAACATGGGAAGTGAACTTGCTCCATTATCATTTTCTGCTAGGGACAACTCTTTAATAAGGGAAGATAAACCCTTCTGAATCTCATCCCTGCGAGCATTAGTATGGTTGGTGTCTAAGAAAACCATTATTGGACAAGCTGCTTTTGAGCTCCTGAGCACCATCCATTGTCCTTCTTCAAAAAAGAATGGCCATTCACAAGCATTAGTCTTAGGAAAAATAAACACCCTACAGCGATATGCAAATAGGTCAAATTGTTTGTCAGCATTAAGAACAACAAACAAGGGCGATAAAGGAGTTGTAAATGTTGGCAGTACTATTTTAACAGTCCCAGATAAACCCCGTATAAGGGATAATAGTATTCCATTATGCCCATAAAATGATTCAAGTGCTTGGGCATGTTGCATCACTCTTCCAGAATCTGGCCTATGCAAAGCTTCAACAAGCAGTACATTACACCTTCACCCTAAAGTGGGGCTTCTGGCACCTTCATTTGACTCCTTTCTATTTGGTAATTGAGATCTAAGACCCTCTTCATGCTGAAAAGGTAGAAGCAATCTCTCACAAACATTTTCAAATGATTGACAATTCTTTTGAATGTATTCATCAGTAGCATCTTCTAACTTCAACTAGATAGTTGGATCAGTCTCATCAAGCTCCATATCCCAATGTTCATCAACTAGATTGAAACAAAGATATTGTATTTTAGGAAGCATAGGAAGCAATGTACTTAGAGCTTCCTCAACCTGATCAACAAAGCATGCAATTTCTATCAACTTCTTCCCTGTATCTAGATACTTCCAACCACCTTTTTGCACCTTTGATGGAATAGAACCACACCCTATTGAAATGAAACAATCAATTTTTGTGACAGACCACAAAAGTTGTGCTTCTCTTATAGTGAAAACTATAGGAATATTTGCCACAATTGCACTATCTTGCCAGTGGTTAAAATCACCATCTGAAAAATCATCTAAGTAATTGGGAGTAGCAGATGAGGCTCTAATAGCCTACCATACTTGATGCTGACAACTTCCAATGAAAGCACTACAATTATAGCCAACTTGCACGCCTGTTGTGGGTGATACTAAAAGAGTGATCCTTGAACTTTCAGAATTTGCAAGTGGCACTTCTAAAGTTCCAGTAGGGTACTGGGCCATTTCAATTTGCAACTCTGTAGGCCTTTCGATTGGCTTTGCTGCTAATAAAAAATCTTCCAAATGAAACTCCAAATCCTTAACGGTTTTGATCTCCTCTTGATGGTGTTGCCCATTGCCATCATCAGACAAGATAAAGGAGGTTCCCAGACTCTGCTCCTCTTTTTCCTTGCCATGTTGTCCCTAAAGCCCTTCTCTCATCTTAGTCTGCATTTGTGCTAGTGTCTTCCTAATTTCAAGAAGTACTACTAAATGTTCCTTCATAATTGATGAATGCTCCTTCATAGTTGAATCATGATCCTTGAGAGTGTTTTCCAGTGCTACTACCCGATTCTCTATGGCCTCCATCCTTGTAGACATTCTAGTGTGTATGCAATTTTCCAGACTCTCAATGAAAGCACCAATTGGTAGGAACCCAAGAACTCTTGATTTAATTCTCAGTAGAACAGAAAAATTAATAGTAGATGCAGAAGTAGATTAGAAGAATATTAGGGAAATATTGTAGAATTCTAATTAGGATTAGAAGAAGAAGAATAGAAGAAGAAAATTACAAGAGCCTCAACTCTCCCTAACCCCAAAGGGTTCCCTTGGCACAAGCCAAATACAAAAATCCAGACTGTCCTGGCATTTCTCTCCCCCTTTCTTTTTATAGAGCTACCCCACTAATAGCTGTCAATTACACTGCATGCAATCTAGCATTTATTGGGTTATGCCACCTTACCCCTACCTCACCAGAGAGCATGCATTCTGTTACCTATGCCACCTCATCCTTATCTCACCAGAAAGCATGCATTCTATCATCCTTCTACCTTGACCCTTGTGCATGCCTTCTAAAATATTTTCTGCCCACTTACTTTATTAATTCTGGGCCTTCTAGAATAAACTATAACTGCTTTGGGCTTATTCATACCTTGACTTAATTCTAATTCTTGGGTTCCCATCAAATACACAAATTATACTCTGGCTACAATAAAAATGGAGGATAACAGAACCTTGAAAAGACATTTGATTTGTCTTTTTAAATCAAAGAATACTTTCATCTTCATTCTAGGATTTATAGAATACATATCATTTTATAATTATGTAGTTATTCATAGCAAAGCCAAGGTGAAAAATGATGTTGAAGGGATCATCACTACTCATTCATGTTCCATAAGGTAACAAATCACATGTTGATATTGTTGGAAATTGATCTTGAAAAATCTAAAATATAATCTAATCAAGCTACTAATTTAACTAGAAACAAGTTACAAATTTTTGTATTAAAAAATAATATTCTAGAAAGAATTATCCAGAGAAATCTAAGGTTTGCAAAATATCCCATAACTTGTTATAAAAAACAGAAAATTCTAAGGCTTAGGAATCAGTCCCCTGTTGCCTACAAATATGGGCTTTATGTATTTAGCCAAAGTGGAGTTCTCACATGCATAGTGAACTCCCTAAGTGTATTAACACTTGAATTGCAATGCATCTTGGTTTCCTTTCTACCACTAATCTATGAATTTCCATCAGATATTAGATGGTGTTAACATATGGTAGCCATTAACTTTCAAAGATGGTAACCATTAATGGATGAGCCAAAAACTCACATCAAATAATTGTTTGCATCATCAGAGTTCAACATTAATTTGATATCTAATATATATATATATATATGTATTGAGTTTGATCCAAATTCTAATTATTATCAATTAGAATTAGTTTTCTATTGTGAGTTATTTTCCTATTCAAATTAGATTTTTGAGATAGAGTAGGATCGTAAGTGTTTGCTAAGAAAATAGTTTGGATTATAAATATTTACAATGGACAAGGGTTTAAGGTATGAGAGAGATAATGTTGTAAGTGCCTATGGGGGTTATATGAGAACCCTCATAGAGGTTTGGGAAGGATGTAAGGATAGTAGTTAGAAAGTTGTGAGATTATTAGTGAGAACCTTCACACATATTATCTTGTAATCTTTTTATTATAATGAATCTCTTCTCATCCATGATTTTTCCTCTAGAGTTTAGGGTTGTCTATATTAAATTGCTTGTTTTTTATTTGCGGTGTTTCATTGTTTTGATTGCTTGATACTAGTTTGTTTGGATTGGGCATATTGTTCCCAACAAGTGGTATCGGAGTAAGTTCAATCCTACAAGAGAGTAGCAACTCAAGAGAGTAAGAGCTCAGCTCAATGTCGTATGTGGAATGTTGATGTTATAGAGTTGGTTCAATTGTGCATGTGAGATGGGAAGAAGAATGATGTAGTGGTAGCTAGTTTGTGTGGGATAAGGAAGAAGAATGATGTAGTGGTAGCTAGTTTGACTATGTTTGAGAGTTGTGTTATTGATTGATAATGTGGAGGTAGATGTTTTGGCTAGGCAAGGGTAAAAGAGTTGTAGTTGATGATAGAGATGAAGATTTGGGGAAGTCACCAATGCTAGGGAAAAAAGAGGCTACATATTTTGTGTGTATGCTTAAAGAAGAAGAATTGCGAAGAAATCACTATTAGTTATGAAGAATACTTGCTCTATGTGTGTGTTTAAGGATTTGGTTCATGAGAATATTTGCAAATTTTTATGTTCCCGTAAACAATGGAAATGTCTGCAAATGAGGAGATCATGTATTTTGAAAATCTGGTTCGTGAGAGTGTTCACAAGATTTGGTGTTCTTGTAGATGATGGAGATGCCTACGGATGAAGAGATCATGGATAGATGATGGTGAAGTTTGTGATGCTTAATTAAGGTGGAGCTACTTGATAAGCAGATGGTTGCTACAAATTTTTTGAAGAAATTGCAATGATGGTTGACTTTCTTGGTTGGTACGCTATGAATGATCTTGTTCGCAATAGACAAAACATGAAGATCTAATGAAGATGGTGGAAATTGTTGCATTTGACCCAAATAGTAATTGATATCACTTAGTGTTAGTTTTCTATTGTGAATTATCTTCCTATTTAAGTTAGGTTTTTGAGTTAGAATAGGATTGTAAGTGTTTGTCAAGCAAATATTTTGGGTTATAAATATTTGTAACAGATAAGGGTTTAAGGTATGAGAGAGATAATATTGTATGTGCCTATACGGTTATGTAGGAATCTTCATAGAAGTTTGGGAGGGATGTAAGGATCGTGATTAGGAAGCTATGTGGTTATGAGTGAGAACCTTCACACACATTATCTTGTAACCTTCACACATATAATGGATCTCTTCTCATATGTGGTTTTTTTCCTTTAGAGTTTAGGGTTTTCCAAGTTAAATTGCTTGTTTATTATTCAGTTACTTTGATTATTTTAATTGTTTAATGCTATTTTATTTAGAGTGTGCATGTTTTTTCTGACAATATATATAGCACCTTTCACAAGCATGCAAAGGAGTGCATTGTTATTTAATAAGTGGTGCTAGAAAGGAAGTTAAGTACTTAAGCTTGTTTTGGTGCATATTTATTTGTATGGCATTTGAGTGCCAACAACATATAGGCAAGAGATTATGATATGCCCATATTCAAGCAAATTACCAGATTGGAGGCACACAGAGTCACAAACACTTCTTTTCTTAACTAACCTTTTCCCTTCAAATTAGAAATTACAAAGAATGTATGAAAAGAAAAGCTAACAAAATAATATATATATATATATATATATAAGGAAGATGGAGCCATAGTGCAAGACTGAAGGTCAAAGACAAGAGGAGATTTGTGGCTTTGTGCATGTGAATGTCACTATCTCTTAACTCTTTCACTGTACAAACATATAGGCCAATTTAGTTATAGTTTTCACACCTAGCTATAATAGAAGGACATAATCTATCATAAGATAATTTTTTACTATAATAAAAAAATTATTAAAGCAAATACTTATAGCATAAAAACAAGATAATTCTATAAATGTTTAAATTTTTAAAAGATTTAGTGTTTTAGGTCTGAAATCATCTTTTTATAATTATATAGTTAACATATAGTTGATCATCTTTTCAAATAGTGAAGCTAAATAGCATTTAGTAATTCATCTTACAATTAAGATATCTACATATAAAATCAATGGTTTCTATCAACACTCTTCAGTGAAGAGGTTGAAAACTAGATGAGCTTGATAGCATTGTGCAAACTCATCTAAATAAACCATACATTGCAAAGAAAAATAGCAACAAAATAATGGTACCACACTTTTACAAAGTTGAAGGTTTTTGGAAATCTTGCATGGCAATGAAAACAAAGTATTGTAATGCAGTCCAATCCCATGTTTCACATTCATGATTCAACCTCCTCATTTCACTTGGGCATAGTATCCTAAACATTATGGTCCAAATGGTATTTTAGGAATTTGAGGGAAGCCATTGCGATCCAATTCTTGTAACACCTTAATATATAAATATATATATATATAATAAATAAATTTTAAAATCTAGTAGACTAAAACAAAGTTTTTTTTTGAATTTTGCCAAGGCCGAAGTTGAATTTTCCCTTTTCCTAAAGGACTTTAGTGAAGGTGTTAAAACTTCAATGGGGCTAAACTATAATTTCTCTATTTCCTTTTTACTTTAATTTAACTGGGTGTTGACCCTTATATTTGATATTTCTTTTGAAACCCCCTCCTCCATGCTCTCCTTTCTCTAGCAACTAGCCACCAATTTCCCTCTACTTCTCTCATCTTCACCACCTCGAATTGTTATTTGGCTTTACTTTCTTCCTCATTGTCTTCCTCTAGTCTAGCCCCTTCCCAACTGGCTAGCTCCGTGGTTCATAAGCTGATTGTGAGTTATGTCCAGACCTTGCTTTGACTCCTTCTTCTTCATCCTTCGCTAGTTGTTGTATAATCAGCTTGGTGACATCTCTTCTCCCTCAATTATGCTCTACTCTTCAGGCTATGGAGGTTGGTTGATCAATTCTTTTCATTTTTTGGTTGATCCTCTATTTCTGCAACTCCTGTGTTAGCTCTAGTTGCCATGGATCAGCCTAAACCATGTCGTGCTCCTCTTTTCAACTTCAACAGGTCATCAGGGGTGGCTATCTTGTTCTAGATTACCTCTTTTTCCTTTCTCCCAAAGAAGCTTCTTCGGCAAGATTACCTATTTTCTAGCTGATCAGCCCTACAGGCACCGTCATGAGCGATAGACTAGTCCCACCTCATCGATGGCAGTAGTCATCTCACCATTTTCAGCTAGCCTTCCCTACTCTGCTGGTATTGAACAATAGTGATCTCATTTATTTCGGCCGTCATCGCTGTTGCCACCATCATTGATGATAGCTCCATCATCAATCTTCCTTCAATAGTTAGTGGCTTCATTCTAGTTTTGCCATACTTTTTTGACAGTACACTCAAACCCTAATCGTGGTAGTAGGTACTGCTTCTTTCCAAGATTGATTTTCATCTTTGTGAAATTATCCTAATTGAAATTTAAACATGAAAAATTGTAATATTTTTCTAAAATAGAAAATCCATTATAAGGTTACATGAACTTGGTAACTAGGGTTTGATAAGCTAATTTAGGAAAGTGGCAATCCAAAATAATTTCATTTGAAGTTATCTAGATATTCTCGAGGTGAACAGATAATCCTACTCTTTTGGTAAATACCATTTACAATATGAAATGATTTTGTTATATGGAATACTATGATTTTTTTTTGTTAATTAGATTTTTTATAATAACTTGTTTTAAATGTTTAATTATATGTTGTATATACAAAAAGGTTTTGCCATGATGAAATTATACATTTTGGAACTAAAGATTTCATATTATTATATGATGTATATTTATGAAAAGAACGTAGCATATTTTTGTGTTTTGTGATGTTTATAGTTTACAGGACCCATGATTTCAATTATTGAGATAAGGAATTTTTGATATTTCTAAAATTATGCTACTTGGAATGATTAATAGTATCTTCAGACTCTTGATTGCTGATATCATGATATGAATAGAAATGTTTATTATCTCTGGTTATAAAAAGGGTAGCATATTGTTTTCTGATTAATTTATTGTTTTGCAAATTCTAGATCCATTAGAAATTTCCTAGAAACCCTTAAGTGCACTTGTGATTAGAATTTTTGTTGGAGAAATAAGGGGAAAAATATCTAAGTATCTAATTGGTGTGTTTGAATGGATTATGGTGATTTTTGTTAGGTTTGTTACCTATAAGAATTATCCTTTGGCCTCCAATTGTATTTGAATGAAAAAGTAACTATTGAATATTTTGGCTACTTGAGTATTGGCAATTTTAAAAAGTCATATTGAATATTTTCTGTATTTATGCCATGATGATTATTTTTCTTTATAACACACACTATTGTTTATTTTACTTTTGTTAAATATCATATTTTTATCACTTGACTCTCTTGATAACTGAAAGTTTCTGAACATATTTGAAAATATGACTATTGAACTAGTAAGCTTATCTTCACAATTATATATATATATGTTATCCTTGGAATCTTGAATATAAATTATGAACTAAGTTTTGGTTTTCTATGAGATTATGTGCTCACTGAGTTTTTATAAAACTCATTCTATTTTTCTCCATATTTTTTAGAGCTTGACGATACCCTTACTATGTCTCCTCATCATTCTAGCTTAGGATCTACTCCTTGAATGAGAAGATCAACTCTAGTAGAGCTTAAGATATATAAATGGTGTAAATGTTAGCAGTTAGCATAGTTGTGATCTGCATGTGTTTTGTTTGAATAATGCCCAATAGGTATAGTCTTGTGTTATTTGGGTTGCTGGGAATTTTGAATTATTGTACTAGCAATGTATAGGGCATGTAGCCTTCTTTATTGTATTAACTTTATGTTTGGAAGCCCAAAAAATAGAAGAAACTTTACTAGATTTTTGATAGGACTTAAAAGGGAAATATTTGTTCATTCATTAACATAGTTTTGGTATTTGATATATTGAATTAAATAGGAATGATTCTACATTGTACGGCTTGTAGAGGGTTTCCTAACGATGATCTTCTATGCCAATCATGTTCTATGAATCAGGGCATGATAAAGTTAGTATCAGAGGCATGGTCTAGAGTCTAAGTGCATGATTAGGGGTCTCCAATTGCCAAATTGGGATAGGTATACTGAGTTCATGCTAGTGCACTCAGGAGCATGACACATGAATAAGGATATGTTGACACCCACACTACAAATTGCCAAAAATCTCCACATTTCCTAAATCTTATCTTCCTACTTATATATATATATATATATAAACATATATAAATCTTGCCTAAACAATTCTTCTGCTTGATAAAAGAGAAATGCTACCTAGAATTGGATCTTTGGCTCCTGTTGGATGCTAATCTGAAGAAGCATCCAAAAAAGCCTCTCATAAACCTTTTTTTTAGCATCATTACCTCGAGATAGAGGTAGAGCTAGAAGCCAAGGTAGGATTGCATGTAAAGAAATGTAGCTAGGAACTTTTTTGTCTTCTCACGTAAGATATTAGAACTTAACCAAATGTATCTAAGCCATATAACCATTCTTACTTAAGGTTTATAGACCCACATCTAGATTTTTATGGGTCATTATAAACCTCAGAGCTGGTAATTTGACACAAAATTACAGATTGTTAATGGGAATGACAAAAATGTGAGCACTTAACTAGGGACTATCTAAAGGCTTGAATTGAGGATGAGAATACTGACGATTACATTTTATGCAAATTTGTTTTTATGCTGTTGGAGTTCATTGAACATCAATTTTGAGTCGTCCTATCTGAGATGTATAATGAAGTGAATAATGGTCCTAATTTTGGACATGGTCCTGAAACATCCACGCAGGCTACTTATCAACAATGACCACAAGCTCTATCTCCTTCTTTTCATTTCTACTAAGGTCCTCCACACCACCTGTTGAAGATGCTCCTGCTACTGACCCTCATCATAGCGGTTTGCTAGGTCATCATGTCTATTTAACCTGACCACCAGCCATATTTTCAATAGTTCATCAGAATCCTAGTTTTCATGTTCCATATACTATGATGTGAAACACAAGTCAATCTTATGTGACTCATCCTCTTCCTTTATTGCATAAGAACAACATGATGTCTCATACATTCTCTAATGCTGGATAGAATCCAAATGTTCAAAAGATTGAGGCTTTATGTCAGCTTATTATTGAAAATGGTCTTAATATTGGAGATAAGACTTGCCAAAGTGAATTTAAGAATCTAAGTATGCATTTTTGTTTAGAGGTGATCTAGGAACTGAAGTAGCTAAGCTGAGATCACTTACCCCTTTTCTCTAAAGAAGAAAGGCATAACCATACACTCTCTAGCTTTGATAGACCATAGCTTTGAAGAAGAGTTAGATATCAGTGAGTCTGAGATTGATGACTATAAGGAGAAACCATATGAATTGTTAAGAGTTGGAAAGTATAAGGTTAAAAAAAAAAATTAAATGCCATCCTTTGGTGTCCTTTTCTATGCTGGTAAGAAGAAACAAAACTACAAATATGAGGGCTTGCACTAACATGCATCAGGAGTTTATAAGGGAGTCTACTAATAGAAATGCTATACAAAAGGCAAACCATCTTGCACTTGTAAAGTAGCTAGAGATTGGCCTAGTTGCTGAAGGAGAATTAATGCCGCATCCAGCATTACCCAAGCCTATCAACCAACCTCCACAATAGGATAATCTGTATGTGTGGCCTTGGATTGGTATAATTGTTAACATATAGGGTGAGATAAAGGATTTTGGATATTGGTTGGAGTAGTTTGCTAAATATAAACCTCTAAAAGTTTAGATTTTCTTGAAGGAAAGGGACTTAACTACTCAAGTTGTAATAGAATTTAACAATGATTGGAATGGTTTTATGACTGCTTCTAATTTTGAGAAGTTATTTGAAACTACACATCATGGTGAGAAGGATTGGGATCCATGAAATTCACAATGAAGCTCAAGCATTTATGAATGGGTTGCCCAAGAAAATGATTATAGTTGAGGACAACCATAGGAGATTACCTTTGCAAGAAAGGGAAGTTGAGAATAGTTTCAGATATTGACCACGAGACACGAGCAAAAATAGTATTGTGAAAAACCTAGCTAATGAGATTGATATGACAAATGAAAACCTTAACAAGCTGCAATACAAGTATAATGAGAAGATTATGTCCTTAAGCAGGATGCTTAAGGAGAAAAATAAGCTCCACAAAGTTTTTGTGGATGAATCAGGGAAAATACAGATTATTACGTGTGACCAAGTAAGAAGGATCTTGGAAGAGCAAGAGAAGCTAAGCACTGACTTGGAGGAAAAGAAATAAAAGCTTCTTCTATTAAGGTTGGGGGCAGTCAATCTTTTAATCAACCATAGTAGGGATCATATACTAGAAAAGCTAAGGATTATGCAAAAACGAAGTCTAAATTCCCTAGCAAATAGCAAATTAAGGTAGAGGATTTTAAATTTCCAATAATGAAATACTAGAAACATTATCCTAGTAGCCTTGAGTAGATTAGCAAGCCACATAGTAAACAAATTGAAACTAAGGCTACTTTTGAAAATTATGAGTTGAATTTTATTGGCAAAGAAGTTGTAGAGAGTCAAGATAGTGATGATGTAGCTTCAGTTACACCATTGGAGAAAGTTTATAGAGTAAGGTAATCTAAGGGTAACCAAAAGCTAAATGACGATATGAAAATGAAGGCAAAGGAGTTGGAAAAGCTTATTACAGAGCATAAACTACAGGTTTCAAGGGACTAGTATGGTTCCACACTGAGGAGTGAATCTGTAGACACATATGTAGAACAGACCATTAATTTATAGTATAGGAGACCTAAAACATTATAGTGAACTCTTCATATACCAGCTGGAAAGGTAGTGCTTGACCAAACTAGGAACTCTGGCAATGTAGCAAATTTTGATGCTAAATTTATTAATATGGTGGAAGATTATGATTCTGGTGATGCTTTGGAGCTAAGCTTTTCAAGTCTTAACTTCAATGACAATTGTAAGGGAAGATTTTATGAAGAATACATGCAAAAAAAAAAAAGGATGTTAAACTAAGGGACAAATGGAGTTCTAATGGAGTAGAGAAGGAAGCTGGGATGAAGGCCATGGAGGATAGCCTTGAGTGAAGTGAAGTTGAAATGAAGACCAAGTTTTTAGCATCTACAAACAAACTAGATTCATTATCAGGGACTCAACATGTTAAGAAATTTAGATCATGATGGTCAACCAATGGGAAGTCATCCAAGTAAATTTAAAAGTTCTAAAAAAGTTGTTCATAAATGGAAGGAAACCTCAGTACTTGGGGAGGAGCTCAAGACCACCACCCCTGATAATGAAAGTGTTCAGAGAAGCAATGAATTCTCACTAGCAACTCTTAGTTGATGGTTTCCCCTTTGATACTATAACAAGTGGCGATGTCTGGAAATAATCTGATGGTACTTCTCAGGAAGTTATTCCTTTAGAATATGGTTCATCTTCTGATTAATTAAAGTCCAATGTTTCAATTGAGTAGGACTATCATCTAATTTATGAAGAGCATCTTGTAGCAATAGTTAACTGGCAAATCAGAAAACTTCACTATAAAGAATACCCTTATGTGAAAATGCTATGGGGAAACCATGGTAAAGAAGAGATGACTTAGGAACCTAAACCACTTATGAAGGAAAATACACTTTCACTTAGGAACCTAAACCTAAACCACTTATGTTTCTGGAACCCTACTTTCAGTAAGTAACCCAATCCTTCATTTTGATCTTGTATAACTATGCTTTTGGAATTTGAGGATAAATTCTTTTGATAGGGGCAAGAGTTTGTAACACCTTAATATATATATATATATATAATAAATAAACTTTAAAATCTGGTAGACTAAAATGAAGTTTTTTTCAAATTTTGCCAAGGCCAAAGTTGAATTTTCCCTTTTCTTGAAGGACTTTAGTGAAGGTGTTGAAGCTTTGATGGGGCTAAATTGTAATTTTCCCATTTCCTCTTTTACTTTAATTTAATTGGGTGTTGACCCTCATGTTCGGTATTTCTCTAGAAGCCCCCTCCTTTATGCTCTCCTTTCTTCAACAACCAACTACTAGTCTCCCTCTGCTTCTATCATCTTTACCGCCTCCAGCTGCCATTTGGCTTTGCTTCCTTCCTCATCATCTTCCTCTGTCTAGCTCCTTCCAAGCTGGCAAGCTTTGTGACCCATCGACCGATCGTGAGCTACATTTAGACCTTGCTTTGGCTCCTTCTTCTTCGTCCTTCTTTGGTCATCAGATGATTAGCTTGGTTACATCCTTTCTTTCTTAGTGTGCTCTACTCCTTGGGTTGTGGAGGTTGGCTGATTAGCTCTTTTCATTTTTTGGTCGATCCTCTATTTTTGCAACTTTGAAAAGTCATCGGGGGTGGCTATCCACTCCAGATCACCTCTTTTTCCTTTCTCCCAAACAACCATTTCTATCGAGCTTACCCATTTTTTGGCCAATCAGCCCACCAACGCTACCATAAGTGGTGGACCATTCCCACCTCCCTAGTGGTAGCAATCGTCTCACCATTTTCAGCCAGCCTTCCTTACTCTGTTAGTACCAAACAATGATGATCTCAATTTTTCTAGTTGCCATTATCACCACTAATGACAACTCCATTGTCAATCTTCCTTAAATAGCCAGCAGCTTTATTCTACTTTTGCCATACCTTTCTGATAGCACACTCAAACCCTAATTAGGGTAGTAGGTATTGCTTTTTTACAAGATTGATTTTTCATCTTTTTGAAATTATCCTAATTGAAGTTTAAACATCAAAAACTATAATATTCTTCTAAAATAGGAAATTTGTTGTGAGGGTTCATGAACTTGGTTACTAGGGTTTGATAAGCTAATTCAGGAAAGTAGCAGTCCAAAACAATTTCATTTGAAGTTATCTAGATATTCCTAAGGTAAGTAGATAATCCTACTCTCTTAGTAAATCCCATTTATAATATGAAATAATTTTGTTATACAGAATACTATGATTTTTTATTAATTAAATTTTTTATGTTAACTTATTTTAAATGTTTAATTATATTGTATATATGAAAAGATTTTGCCATGATGAAATCACACATTTAGGAGCTAAAGATTTCATATTATTAAATGATGTATATTTGTGAGAAGGATGTAGCATATTTTTGTGTTTTGTGATGATTACAATTTACAAAACCCATGATTTCATATTATTGAGATATGAAATTTTTAATATTTCTAAAATTATGCTACCTAGAATGATTGAAAATATCTCTGAACTCTTGACTTTTGATATCATGATATGAATAAAAATGTTTATTATCTCTAGTTATAAAAAAAGGTAGCATAATGTTTTTTGATTAATTTATTATTTTGCAAATTCTGAATCCATTGGAAATTCCCTGGAAACCCTCAAGTATACTTGTGATTAGAATTTCTATTGGAGAAATAAGGGGGAGAACATCTGAATATTTGATTGGCGTGTTTTAATGGATTATGGCGTTTTCTGTTAGGTTGGTTGCCTATGGGAATTATCCTTTGGATTCTAATTGTATATGAATGAAAGAGTAACTATTGAATATTTTGGCTACTTAAGTATTGGTAATTTAGGAAGTCATATTGAATATTTTCTATATTTACACCATGATTATTTTTTTTCTTTGTATCACACACTGTTGCTTATTTTACTTTTATTGAATATCATATTTTCATCACTTGACTTTCCTAATAACTGAAAGTTTCTGAATGTATTCAAGATTATCACTATTGAACTGGTAAGCTTATCTTCATGATTATATATATATTATCCTTAGAATTTTAAATATAAATTATGAACTAAGTTTTCATTTTTTACAGGGATTATTTGCTCACTAAGTTTCTATGAAACTTATTCTATTTTTCTCCATATTTTTCAAAGCTCAACGATACCCCCACTATGCGTCCTCATCATTCTAGCCTAGTATCTACTCTTTGACTGAGTAAATTAACTCCTGTGGAGCTTAAGGTATATAAATGGCATAAACATTGGCAATTGGCATAGTTGTGATCTATTTGTGTTTTGTCTAAATGATGCCCAGTAGGTATAGTCTTGTGTTGTCTGGGCTGCTATGAATTTTGAATTATTGTACATATTGTGTATAGGGCATGTAGCCCTTATCTGTTGTATAGGCCGTGTGCCCAGAAGTCCGAAAAATAGAGGAAACTCTACTAGATTTTCAGTAGGACTTAAAAGGAAAATATTTGTTCATTCATTAACATAGTTTTGGTATTTGATATGTTGAATTAATTAGGAATGATTTTGCATTGTTAGACTTGTAGAGGGTTTCCTAACTATAACCTTCTATGCCGTCACATTCCATAGATCAGGGTGTAACAATTCTAGAAGCCTTTTAACTGTGTAAAGCATGTGCAAGCCATTAAAGTTTTAAGAATTGAGAATTACGAGAAAACCAAACATCTAAAATTAACTAAAGCAAACAATGGAGAAAAGTATAGTACTTAGTAAGTTTGTGATGCTGCAAACCTATTGATAATGAGTGAGGCATTCTTCACAACTGACCTAATGAAAAATCTGACTAAATTAGTAAACAAACAATTGGCAGAAAGTGAATGATATGAAAGGCATGAGAATCACCTTTTATGAACTAAGCCAAGTTCCTAATCCCTAATGCAAAATGAAATTTGATAAATGAGTTTAACTATTGCAATCCTTAATAAAAAATGTGAATGTTAATAATCAAAAATGAAAAATAACAAAACACAAGAGAGTAGAAGAGAGAAAATATATACTTGGTGAGCTTTAAATTGTTGCTTGTGGCAAGCAAGAGCAAGCATAATGTCCATTAAAATGGAGAGGAAACAATGGTGGGAGTGAAACCAAAATACAACATATGAATCATGTGGATAAAAACAAAAATTGGGAAAAAAACATTTAGTACTTTGCAACAGTTACCTTTAGAAGAGTGCACAAAGTACTCCAAATTATTGTTTCTAATGAAATTGTATCATCTCAAGTGCTTGTATGGTATGATTGATAAAGCTATGACAATGATCTTAGAATAGTTGAAACCATGCTAAGATCCCTGATTCTTTGTATGAGGCTAAGAAAACCGCCACTAAACTTGGGCTTAATTATACTAAAATGCATATTTGTCTAAATGACTGCATATCAGGGGATGATGAGAATAGGGATGTAAGAGGTGTCACAGGTAAGAAAAAGAAACAACCTACATAAGTTTTCTCTTCTTTCCATTTAAACAAAGGTTGCAAAGGTTATTTATGTTTACTAACACAATTGAGCTTATAAGGTAACATATAATTGGGAATTATAATGATGGCTTGATAAGACATCCAAAAGACTTTAAAGTGTGGAAGAAATTTGACACAATTCACCTGGAATTTGCCTTGGATTCTCAAGTTGTTGCCTAGGTCTAACCTATGATGGTTTCAATCCTTTCAGAACCATGAGTACAAATTACAACATTTGACTATAATTTTAATATCATAAAATTTGTCACCCTGAATGTGTATGAAGCCAACTTTTTCCATTCTTTCAATGATCAGTCCAGGTAAATGAATGTCAGGAAATGATATAGATGTCTATTTGCAACATCTTTTGAAAGAGTTGGAGGAGTTGTGGATGGAGGGTGTAAACACCTATGATGTTTCAATGTGTGAAATGTTCAAAATGCAAGTAGAACTAATATAGACAATTAGTCATTTCCCAAGTCTTGGTATCTTGTTTGGCTAGAATATATGCACTGGATTAACTTGCTCAACTTTTAACTTCGATGCAACTCCACTACATTTGCTTCATAGTAAAAAATGGTGTTTTAGGGGACATCATCATTTTTTTTTAGCAGATCATAGATTTTAGTTGATGCAGATTCACTTTGATGGAAATCAAGAGTTTAGGAACCCTCCAAAAGCTTGTCAAGCATAGACATCTTCAAATAAGTAGAAAACATTAATGTTACATTTGGGAAGTTAGTAAATGGGTATGCTAGAGCGAAACAAGCTGGTAGAAATAATAGTGAAGTGAATCTATTCATCATTAAGCATTGTATTAAATTTTTTATAAATCAAGCATTAAATGCGATTAGTAACTATTAGTGAATGTCAAATGGTAAAGACGACAAGATCAGTACCTTCATTCTGTGTGCTAATTCTGTCACCTTAGATAAGAGTATTATGAAATTTGTCTTCACAAATTTTGAATCTGAACAAGTTTCTCTATTTCTATTTTTATGTTTGGAGACAAGCATGCAATTTCAAACTACATCAATTTTAAAAGTTTCCTGGAAGTCATTTCAGTTTTAAAGAGCTTGTTTAACTCCTTTCTATCCATAAAAAGAATAAATATTTATGAACTATTGGGATAAGGTTGTAGTAATGAGTCAATGAAACCAAAACCCCATTCCCTGTTTAAATCATTATAAAGGTACTCTAAGTCATAATGTGTCTATTTAAGAAACTAAAAGAAAAAGGCACATATTAAGTAGAATTGGTATGGCCACTTACTTTACTGTCACCTACTTTGTCTAGACATAGGTATCTAGCATTTTGTGTTTTTGTTTGCTACTATGCTTGTTACTTGATATTTAATTCAAACTCAAAAAATGAATATGCAGATCATGAGATATGTAGAGCGTCCAATAGGTATGTGACGTTAGAAGAGATCTGTTATATATTATATTATAGAGAATGAGGAGGTTAAAGATAGCTTTTTTATAGTTCCTATTGCGTTCTTGGTTGCTGGAGCTTATTCTGTGTGATGCCTATACAAGATGAGTTCATGATAAACATGGGTTCTGTGTTTTAGTTATTTTTGTTTAAAAAAAAAAATTTATCTTCTATTATCTTTTGATCTGGTATCACACATTTTTATTGGCAATATCATGAATTATTGTTGGAATTAATTCAAATTTATGTTTCTTAGATGATGTTGATCAAATTAATGTGTAATCTCTTCAAGATCAAAATTCGCCTGTGCATGTAAGATAATCTTCAAGAGGGAAAAATAATGACAACAACACTTTTGATTGTTCCTGATCTCTTTATATTTTATAGTCTTCTCAATTTTTTTTCATGCGCGAATATATACAAGACAATTTTATGATTGTTTGTATCTTTGAATAATATTTTCATTTTTTATGTATGAGACGAATTACATTTTAACTTTTAAAATGGCATGAAATGAGTTTTAATTATTATATAGATTTATTATGATATTGGTTGTTAATTTAGGTTTACAAGAATAATTAAAAGTATATTGGATTGATTATGAAATTAAAAAAAAACAAAAGAAAACACACGGACACACGGAAACAAATAATAGGAATGGTTGTAAACCGCCTCCATTTCTAAAATTGTTTTTTCAGACATAGGGTGATTTTAAACTGTTGCATTTTTTAACCAAAAAAATTGAAAAAAAAAATAGAGATGGTTTAAGCCACAACCATCTTTAAAACAAAATTTTATAAAAAAAAATAATAAAGGCAGTTCAAACCATCGCAAGTTTTTTAGACAAAATTTTATAAAACAATGGAGGCGGTTCTAAATGTCGCCATACTGGCAGTCAAACTGTTGTGAAAGCAACCGCCACTAAATGATACCCAAGTGCGGTGTTATAGCAGTTATGGTAAACCGTCGTCAATCTGAGCAAGGCTGCCAGTTTTCTAGCAGTTTACTTAACAGTCGTCAATGTCTTCTCCAACAGATGGAACCGCCGCTGAAAGTTTTAAAGAAACTTGATCTCAGATCAAATTCAGGTTAAATCTTCACATTAAGGCGGTGTATTTGTAGAGATTCATACAACTGAAACTTGGTTAAAGTTTTTAACTCAAAACATGTATTTTTAATTGAAGTTGTAGACCTCGAATGGTAGGTCATTTAGCGGCAGAGTTTTAGAAGATATAGAGTGTCAACTCTATCATTTGTCAATGCGTCATTGTTGTCAATTTGAATCCTTGATGATGCATATTCCCGAATCCTTTGGGTCAACAAGTGTGTCGATTGGTTAAGGTGACAATTTGACAAGAGTTTAGTCCTAGTTTGTTGGTGAAACAAAGCTTTGTATACTAAGAATAATAAGCACAGAAATACAACCACGTGACCAACACTTCAAGATAGCACGGCAAAGTCAAAAATAAATTACAGAAACAAATTGTCTTTGGTATATGTATGCAAAGATAGGTACTATGTAAATCTAAACATTTAAGCAATTTTTTTTTCTTTATATAAGTTGTTCAAGAAGGATTTTTGGTCAAGAAGTGATGTAGTGACATCTATTATTATATTTGGTGCTTTCTCTCTTTTGTGTCTTGAGTTCAAACTCAAAAATAAGTGATTTGCCATTTCTTTCACCACAAAATAAATCTAGTGAATTTTATCTATTTTCCCTCATAAACTTGTATTGTATAAGTTTCATTTTTATTAGAAGATAGGGTCTGTTTTTTTCTTTTGATAGAAAATGAAATTTTATGGAAAGTATGTTTTTAAAAAAAAATACATTGATTTTTTGTTATTTGGATAATATAAGAGAAAATACTTTCTCTTGTTTGGTGCATATGGGTAAACTAGTTTCTTTTATTGAAAAAATATCATTCGAAATATAAATTTTATCTTTATGGTCTAGTCACACAATAATTGTTTTGCTATTAGAAAGTTTTCATGACAAGAGTAAACAAATAATTAGTATTAAAAATGAAAAGTTAAAACTATGATAGAATTCATTTTTTTTCAATGGATTTTTCTTATGGATAAATTGATTAGAAAGGGCAACTAAATTTTAAAAAGTCCTTAGTTGCTGACCACAAAAATCTGTCAAAAATCTGTTTGAAAAAATTTTAAAAATCCACTAAAAATTTGTCATACATTGAAATCTATTAGAAAATGGGTACAAATTTATAAAAAAATAAAAAAAAGTCTTTTCGCTTCTTCCGATGGAATTTTGGATGAATTTTAATTTGCAATGGATTTCTAATGGAAAAATCTAATAAAAAATTCAAATACCCTAATAATTGTCTATCCAAGCAATGTCCTCCTCATTTCCCTATTTTCCTTTTTCCTCCATTGCACCAAAGCTCCTTCTTGCATTCCTATCTTGATTCTTGCACTTTGAAGATATTTTTCACAAATTTAAACTTACTAAATTGTTCTTTCTATTTTGTTTTACATTTTTACCAATTATTTTTATTGAGTTATTATGTTTTTCATGATTTAACACTACAATATTTTTGACTTTTGGCAATAACCAAAAACCGTTGCCTAAAGTCTAAAAACTGTTGCCTAAAAGAAAAGGCAATAGTTTTCGGGCTATGATCTTATCGAGTATTACCTATTCTTTTAGCCAATGGTTTTTTTGGAGTTTTAGGCAACAGATCAAAAAACCATTGCCTATTTATGAGGTATAGGTAACAATTTTCTTTTTTTATTTGGCAACACTTTCGCACTGTTGCTGATAATAGGCAATGGTTAAAAAGTGTTGCCAATTTGATTAAAGGCAACATGCAAAAACCATTGCCTATATAATAGGAAATAGTTTTTTTTTACAGATAGGCAACGATTTTTTCATTAATAAATAACGTATTGCTACATAATAGGCAACGATTTTCTCAAAGATAGGCAATACTTATCAACCTGACCATGAATCAATTCACATAAGAGGCAATAGTTTTTTTGTACATAGGCAACGGTTTTTTCATCAATAAGCAAGTCCTTGGTACATAGTAGGCAACGATTTCTTTACAGATAGGCAACACTTATCAACCATTGTCATATATAATAGGCATTGGTTTTTCCATAAACAAATAATACCTTTGTGTAGAATAGGCAATGGTTTTATTCACTGCACGAATCAATTCATGAACAATTATGTCAACAAAAAATTTAATCGAATGTTTATATATTTTTGAGAATTGATTACCTAATCGATTTGGTACTTTACAAATTGATTAGGCAATCAATTCTCAGTTCAAAGTTACTATTTTAACATCTATATATAGTCAATGCATCACATCCATTCCATAAAAAAAATTTAATTACTCTAATGGTCAATACATCAATTATTTTGTCCTAAATTTGAAGAAATAAATTGAAAATAATAAGATAATTGTAAAGAGTATTAACTCTAAGTTCAATACCATAAAAATTCAAATTGAAAATCATGTTCATTGAAGATTTTCATCATCAGTACCTAGGTCTAGCAAGTCATCATCACTTTGATTTGCTCCTTTATTACTAATATTGTGATGCATGCATAGATGTAAATGAAATTAAAGAATTGCAAATGCATAATAAGAAGCATTTCATTTAGTAATAAAAAGAAGCATTAATATAAACTCGTGAAGTATTTTGGTTATATAAATTAATAATGGTTGATCCTAATAATATCTCTATATGTAAATAGGCTTTCAATAATCCAGGGATGGTTCCTAAATTGACTCCATTAATGTTAAACCCTTGCAAAAATGCTTTTACAAGCTCCCTCAGCTCTTAAATCTCACTTCTTAAGAAGGCTACCTCATTTTGGTGTTCTTGCTTTAAAGCCTCAATTTCCTATTGTCTTTTCAAAATAATTGGTGTAATAAATCTCTCAAAGCAACGCACTCTCCCTGATTTTTCCTTTCCAAACACAGCATGAAAGGCATCCGTACTGGTGTCACTAGAGTTTTGAGTCAACTCTTGAAGTTGTGACTATAAAAGGAAATAAGGAAGACAACAAAGCAACTAATGTTATAT
>JANHAO010005200.1:0-22989 GCA_026873985.1 Saraca asoca | reverse complement strand
ATTCCAAGGCTTCTTGTTATGATTTTCAACAATTGGATGAACCTTAAGTGATCAAGGATGCATTAATCTCAAGCTAGTTAGTTCCTTTGGCTGGTTGCTTGTTTATTTGTTGTAGTTTTCATTTCTGTTTTGTAGTGTTAGTGTAGTTTCTGTTAGCTTAGATTCTACCAACCCCCCCATTTACATCTCCTAATTTGATTGATAATATCCACAAATGATCTTTGGGTTCGACTCGATGTTGCTCTATGCTACAACTAGAGTAATGCAATCCAATTTTATAAATTTCTAATTTGATTTGCTACAATAAATCGCAATCAATCCCACCCATAGAAAGCATTTTTCACAAACAACCAGTAGCCTGCAGAAGAAATTTATAGTTCCCTAGGCGATCTTGTATATTTAATATTTGATATAACAGATATACAATTTATTTAATTTCAATTGTACCCCTCCATGCTTCTATAAATGGGGGCTAAAACCATTGTAAAAGGGGATGGCATTCTTTATGCCGAAACTCTGTAAAAACTCTTCCAGATTAATAAAACATCTCTGTGGATGTAGGACCCAGTACTGTCTGGATTTAGCCAAACCACATTAAACCTTTGTGTCTTACTTTATGTCCTTCTTCTTTTAGCCATCTTTCCCCCTTTTCACTGCCTGGGCAGTTGGGAAATAGCTTGGGTCCTGAAAGAACCCTTCCATTGGTCAAATTTGGATTTAATTGAAATCCACTATCAACGTTTTGGCATCACTGGTTGTTTCTTTGCTTCTCTAGTTGATCTTGTTCAACTAAAATGGCAAGGGGAAAGGCTGTCAGGAAGTTAGATGCTTTTGTCAACCAGTTTGAAAGTCATATGGCAAGTTCTTCTACTCCCCAAGCTACTAATGGTTTTCCCCCGTCGGATCGTTAACCTGCCATTGTTGTCCCTGAAGCTAATGAAATGCAAACTTGGCTTCAACATCAGGACAAGCTAGAAAATATGATGAAAAAGCTGACTAAGGTAGTCATTGCACTAGCGCAGGTGCAAGTACAGGGTTCGTGAAGGCAGAATGAAGCTGTTATACCTAGGAATGTTCCCCAACGACCGCTAGTTGGATGCTTGAGTAGAGCCAATCAATCTTCATGTCGCTGCTCTCATAGCTAGGAGAGTCAAACAGATTAACAGTCTTCCAGTCAATGATTTGGGGCATGAAATCCACTACTAAATGAATTGTATCAAAAAATGAACTGGTTGGAGGAATGTTTACGAGCTCTAAATGATCAAGCTCACTGCAAGGATAGGTCACCATTCTCGAGAGAAATTAAGACTCAGCCCCTCCCTCTTAAACTCAAGGTCCCTGTAATTCCATTGTATAATGGAAATACTGATCCTTATGACCATCTGGACGTATTCAATGTGCAGATGGATTTGCAAACAATTGATCCTCTGGTTAAGTGTCAAAGTTTCCCCACCAAGTTAGGGGGTGTACCTTGGGCCTGGCTCAGAAGTCTTCCAACTCGCTCAATATGTAGTTGGAAGGAGTGCCAGTGGAAGTTTATCAGCCAATATCAGGTGTTGAAGAGGTAACTTGTGCCCTCTATCACCTCGCTATGATCTTCCAACTCAAACATGAGTTGCTGAAGGACTACATCGCCAAGTTTAAACTTGAGGTCAATTCAGTGGAGAATCCATCTTAAGAAACCATTCTGGCAACAATCTCCATGGGACTTTGCAAAGATGAAAAACTCTACAGAATTTATATAAGTCCCCAGTAAATGATTTGATCGAGTTTTATGAGAAAGCTACCAAGCAAATTAAATAGGAAAAAACCTTTAGCTCAAGAAAGCCTGATCGAAAGGAAGAGAAAGATGGTTCCTCCGTAATAAGAAAAGGGGCAATGTGGATCAAGATGACCACTCTAATAAGCGGACTGTGAAGAAGTCCCATAGGCCCAAGGGCAAGCAACCTTAGCCCCCAGCTCATTACAAGCACTACAACATCTTATCGGACACCCAAAACAAGATCTTTGTAACAGAAAGGGAAAAAGAAGACTTTGGAAAGCCTAACCCTATAAAGATTCCCTATAGGCAGAGGAACAAACAGGAGTTTTGTGCCTATCACAACAAGGTGAGACATGGTACCTCAAATTGTCGAGAACTCAGGGACACTATCGAGGACCTTATCAAAAAGGGATGTTTATAGAATTATGTGGTGCAACCTTCACAACAATGACCTGGGCCTTCCCAGTAGGACCCCCAGCGAGAAGAAGCCACTACAATTGGAATCATTTACTAATATTGTAATGAATTTCGAGGAATGATGAATGCATTTTGAACTCCTTTGTCAATTTTTGGATAAACTCCTTGTAAAGTGTGATCTTCAAGTCTAGTGAGATTAGCCACTTACCTTGCAGTGAGGTTCCCCAGGTCACAGCTCTCATGTGACCTAAGCCTCTTTTTTGCCAGGACACAGCTTTCAAGCAACCCAGGCTAATGCTTTACAAAGGCAGGGCTCACATGTGACCTTAAACTATTTCCATATTTCAAGCTGAGGCGTTAAGGCTCATCCCAAAAACTATTGCTAGCTTTCGAGCTAAGGCGCCGAGGCTCATCTCGAAAACTATTACCAGCTTTCCAGTTAAAGCACCAGGGCTCATGCCAGAAACTATTGCTAGCTTTCAAGCTGAGGCCATTAGAGCTTATTCCAGTATTATCGTGACCTAATTTTTGTAGCTCCCATGTGATCAAAATTTTGCAACTCTTGTGCGACTAGAAGCCTTGATGCCATGCGGCCTATTCGTATATTACTCATTTTCAATATATTTAGCCTAAACTTGTCTTTCAATTAAAAAAGCATTGTTGTTCGGCTATTTAGTTATTTTTTATGAGAAGAATTAACATTTATCATCTAAGAATTGCAGGACAAATAGCCAAATACTTGAAGAAAAAAAAAGGAAATTTTATTCATTAAAAAGCCTCAACGAGGTACATTTACATCAGAAAAAGTCAAAATACAAGTTAGAGAAATCTTTAGCCAGTTCTTCTGGAAGAAAGAAAGTAAGGGAAAAGCTCCCACCAATCAGAGGGCTAGCCACTGAGAGATGAACCCCCTGCCAGTTGGAAACCCATGAGCTTGTTTAAATCCTCATCTTTCTTCTTCCATCCCCTTCCTTGGTAGAAAGCTCCTCCTCAATTTCGCTCTCGAAACTAGGAAGTCCAGGAGAAAGCCCATCGAAACAGTTGAAAAGGAGAAACTTCACAACCGTGAGGGCATAATTCTAGATTTGTATAAAATCTCTCCACATTACTGGAGAAGTATTGACTTTGAAGCTTCTTATGCAACAGATCACACATGCCTCACCCGGAAGGTGGAACGCCAAAAAATCAGGAGGTTTATTTGAAACTTCTATTCGGTCACTCTCTGAAGGAAGAAAAGGACTCCCTATACTTTAAATAGACTCAACTTGATCTTGCCGAAGGATCTGGTAGGAATCCCCCAACTACTCTCATTTAATGACTTGAAAGAAAATGAGGCTAGTGCACTAATAGCCATAAAACGTGTGTTGTCTAGAAAGGTGAAACAGTAGACTAACCTAAAAGGCTTTGACTGCACAGTTTGCCCATGAGTGAGATTAAAAATATCTTCTAATTTTTGAGTAGGAATGAGCCGAATAAGGGTCCAACAACAAAAGCTTACCCATGCGGCCTTTTAAATTTAGTAAGGTCCTAGTTCACCGAAGTTACACCTCGCAAAGGGAAACGAATGAGCAAGATAAAAACCAGAGTTATGGGATATCGCAACAGGATGAGCTTTTGCCAGTAGAATTTTATCTCTTAGTCCATGAAGCAAACTGGGAGTTAAGGGGCTAATGTGTTATAAGGAAAATTCAGCACTATGAAATGGACTAGTAATAGCCCAAAAAGAGCAGAGTCTGGTGGAAGGAGCGAGCTCACCATACCACGAGGTTGCTGTGCAAGAAGCCCTAGGTCGCTGAAGAGCTTCAGCTCGCTAAATGAGCTCAAGGTCGCAAGCCAACAACTGTCTCAACGCTTGAGCCCCAGCTCGCTAAGACAAAGTCTTACCCAGCTAGAAGCTCACTGAGGTCTAGCATAAGGCCAACTGACAACTTACACCACCACTTTACAAAATGCAGTCCACAGGTCCCACCCGCAGAAAGCATTTTTCATAGAAAACCAGTAACCTGCAAAAGCCAGTTTATAGTTCCCTAAGAGGTCTTGTACATTTAATGTTTGATGTAATATATGTACAATTTATTTAATTCCATTTATATCCCCTCCATGCTTCTATAAATGGGAGGCTAAAACCATTGTAAAAGGGGAGGGCATTCTTTACGCCAGAACTCTGTAAAAGCCCTTCCAGATTAACAAAACATCTTTGTCAATGTAGGATCCAGTGCTGTTCGAATTTAGTTGAACCACATTAAACTTTCATGTCTCACCTTATCTCCTTCTTCCTCTAGCCACCTTTATCCCTTTTCACTGCCTAGACAACCGGGAAATAGCCTGGGTCCTGAAAGAACTCCCTCTGTTGGCCAAATTTGCACTTAACTAAAATCCACTGTTAACAGGGTCTGAATACAATTCCTCTTTTAACATTAGGATCTATAGAAGTATATACAAGTTTACTATTCAACATCCATGCGTCTTTCAAGATTTCCAAGGCATACTTCCTTTGAGAAATAGCACCGCCATCTTTTGACTAAGCTCCTTCAATTCCAAAAAAAAAAAATAGTGCAACTTTCCTATATCTTTGGTTTGGAAGTGTTGAAACAAGTGTTGTTTCAAGTGACCAAGATCCCTATTATGACTATATCATTCACATAAACCACAAGAAATATGCAAAGTTGTGATAAAGAATGTTGGTAGAAAAATGAGTGGTCAAACTTACTTTGATTCATACCAAAAGTTTGAACAACTTGACGAAACCTTCCAAACCAAGCCCAATGAGATTGTTTTAGTTTATACAAAGATTTGCACAAACGGCATACTAGTCTAGACTCCCTATGAGCAACAAATTTTAGTGGTTACTCCATGTATACTTCATCCTATAAATCACATGTAAGAAAACATTTTATTTATGTTCAACTAATGAAGAGGTCAATGTTGAATGGTAAGGATGGATAGAAACATATGCACAAAAGCAATCTTAGCAACTGGAGAAAAAGTATTAGTGTAATCAAGGCCACAAATATTAGTATAACCTTTGGCCACAAGACAAGCTTTCAATCAATCAACTTGTCCATCAGGACCACCTTTCACTATAAAAACCTAATGGCATCCCATTAACGATTTGCCCTTAGGTAAAGGAACAAGAGATCTCATGTGCCACTAGAATGTAAGGCAGTCATTTCATCAATCATAGTTTGAAACCAACCTTGATGGGAAAGTGCTCCCTACATTGTCTTAGGTATAGAAATAGAAGATAAGGTAGACATAAAAGTATAGTGGTGTATAGATAAATAGTGATAACTCAGGCATGTATAAATGGGATATGGATTATGAGTAAAGCATGTACCTTTTTGAAGTGCAATAGAAAGGTTATCTGGTAAGGCAACTTGGTTCATGACAGGTGGAGCCAATGGTGTAGAATGTGAGTCAACTAGCACATCTTTAGGACTATCAGGGTGAGGACGACATTGATAAGTGATGAGAGTTGGTTCCTCTTGAGATGCAGGTGTATTGACAGACATAATCATGGAAAGATCAAAATAGGGGATTGACATGACCTTAGAAATAGAAGCAAAGTCAATTGAGAATTTGAAGAATGAAGACTTCATAAAGAAAGTGACATCAGCAACCATTTTTGCAATCAAGTGTATCCCAAAAAAACACATTTGTTGACTCTAGGAGAGAGTTTGTCTTTACATGGAGAAAGATCATTAACAAAGCAAGTACATCCCAAAACACCAGGTGGAAGCTAATAAAAGGGATCTTTAAGGAACAAAATAGAATAAAAAACTTGATTTTGTATAATTGAAGATGGCATACGATTGATTGAATAACAAGTAGTGTGAATGGCATCACCCCAAAAACAATGAGGGACATTTGCATGCAATAAGTGTTTTTGCAGTTTCACTAAGTGTCGATTCTTACATCCATCAATCCCATTTTGTTAAGGGGTACGTGGACATATAAATTGATGCAAAATATTATAAGAAGACATGAAAGAAAAAAATGGATGAAAAAATATTCAAGAGCATTGACACTTCGTAAACTACAAATAGGTGTACCAAATTGTGTACAAATCTCTAAACAAAAGGATTTAAACATTAAAAATAATTCTAAGTGGTCTTCCATTAAAAAAAAACAACAATCAAGTGCGATAAGAATAATCATTTATAAAGGTTACAAAATATCAAAAATCTAAACTTAAACTCATACGACTTAAATTCCACACATTTGAATGAACCAAAGAAAAAGGAGAAGTAGCTTTATCATCTATTTTACTAGGAAACGAAGCATAAACATACATATCAATTGACGAGATTCACAATTTAAAGATTAAAGACTAGAAAGATTAGAAATCATCTTTTGAAGTTTAGAAATACTTGGATGACTAAGACGATTACTCAGGAGATTGTAGGCACCCGTACAAAGTCAAATGGAACAAGTTAAAGGGGATTGTTGGTTCATGAGATGCTATTCAATGATAGGGGAATGTCACAAATTAGCAGTACCATATAACGCATTCAAGTGGTTTAATTATTTAAATGCCTTAGAATGCTTCAAAAAACATGGGAAGTTGGCAAGTGATATTTAATCATGCTATGCATAGAATTACCAAGGTTTGTATAGTTTCTAACTTTTATAGTTTTCAAGAGGAACGGGGAATTAGTTAGATTTTGGGTGTATTTCTATTTTATCTCTGTTATATCTTCATATATATTTTTATTGCAATCAATTGATATTATGTATTTGTGTGGGCTCGTGTTGGACAATGATGTAGCCATGGATATTATTTAATAATTATATAGTATATTTGTTATGGACTAAATTTTTTATATTCTATATATGTATTAATAACAAGATTGAGGTATGTTGTAACCATTTTCAGAATTGATGGACCCATATTCTAATAATTATTGGGCTGAAGATAGAACAAGATCTCAAAATAGTAAGGTGATATTTCTACAAATTTAGTAGCATCTAATGATCTAAATTTTTAACTTGTTTATGTGCAATCAGGATGGGAAGGACCAGCAGTTGATTCTCATGCTTTAAAGCATGCTTTATCCCACCAAAACCTTCTTCAAATTTGAGAAATTATATTTAGGTTGTTATTGTTGAACATGAATTAGAAATGTAATTTGAGGATGTAATTAAATAATGATATATTAAAGTCAATTTTTGTCCTGCAATTCGATGTTATTAGTAGATATTATATTTTGGTTAATTTGATAATTTCTTAATTTTTTTGTAACATTTATTTATTTTTAGTTATATATAAAATATAATAATGGAAACTTAAATTAAATTAATAAAAAATCAATTGAAATATCTCTAATACATAATAAGAAATTTTTATAAATAAAATAATATTTTTATTAATAATCTATTACATGAAAATTACATTATAAAATTAATAGTATGATATATATTTTTTCTTTTTAAACTTTATGAGGTGGAATGAGCAAAAAATTCCTCAGCACTAATATAAATTCAAATAAATAATTTCTCAAACAAGGGAAAATGAGACAAAGTCAATTAAAATAGAAACATTTTAATTCGCTTAAAATTTTCAAATCCCCAATCCAATCACACCTCACGAGTAACGGTCTCTCCTAATAGAGGAGAAAAGATGCATTTTCCAAAATCAGGAAGTACTGTGTGCATTTAAGCTTAATCTAAGAAAGGGAAAATTAATTTGTTAATATTTTTTGTCTAAGTTTAATTTTCTCCAATAGCTCAAAATTGCAAATACAATAATATTTAAAAATTAAGAGGTATCATGTGCACTTAAACTTAATCACAAATTGCAAATATTTTTGTTAAAATTCAATTCTTCAATGTCTCAAAATTGCAAATACTAATTATGATATTAAAAACCTAATACTATCCAGTTTTAAATTGACATGTCATACAAACTGCGTGTCTAGCCTCATGCCCTATGTTTCCTCACAAGTTTAACGGTCTTAAACTTACAAAATACACATGATATAAAAATATGAATAGTAAACTTAATTTTTTTTCTATTTCTGAATGGTTGAAATTTAATATTACTATGAGGAATTTTCGTTTTCTTATACTCAAATTTTAATTCGGAAAAAGATAAATTAATTATTAATGTTCATCTTAGAAAGAAGTTAAAAGATTTAAATGAAAAAATATTTTTAATCTTAATAGATTGTTGAGTTTCTCAATATTATTATCTATTATTTTATGATGAGTCAAAATATTATCATCTTTACTTTAAAATTTATTAAATTATTATATCAAAATAACTAATTTAAATTATATTTAACAGTAACATTGAAATTTCAAGGTTCCAAGGAATAAAGATATTTCCCAGAAAGGAAGAACTCTTGCACGGAAGATGTTGAACTTGGAATTCCAAGAAAAGCAAAAAGCGGGTACAAGGTAGAGGCAAATTTACTACACAAGACATCACTCAATGAAACCGCGAGTCCTCTGTCACTGAAAATAAGTTTATTGAGGCATGATAACCTTTTCAAAAATATTTAGGTTAAATTATTTTACTGCCTGTGGAATTTTACTTGATTTTTAATTTAATTTTTATAATTTAAAGTTTTAAATTAGATACTTATATTTTTTTTATTTCTAATAAAATACTTCCTGTCATTTTTTTTATTAGATTTTATAAGCATTTACATTTGGATAATACTTTTTTATGTAATTTAATGGTTGTTAATATAGTGTTTTTATATAATTTTTATTTGTATTTAAATAATAAAAAACTTAGAAAAAATTAAGATATTTTATAAAATTATTTCATTTTTAGAGTAAAGGGATAAATCATTTGTCTCTTATTCTATAAATCACTAATTAATTATTATTTATGTGAATTAATTATTAACAAAATTGAAATAGGAAAATGACAAAAATTATCCAATTGAAAATAAAAAATAAATATAATGATTCAATTTAAAACTTTTAATCTATAAGAATATAATTAAAAATTGAATAAAATTACAGGTAACAGAATAATTTAACTAAATATTTATTATTAATATGTTTAAAAATATATATTATCAGCAATTCATGATATAAAATAAAGAAAATTTATGCGATAGTTTAACTGGATACCTAGAACATTTGTGAGAGTTTAGAGAAAATACAATAAAATTTATATATATTAAAATTAGATTTAAATTTAATCATCTATCATTCAATATAAATGAATTTTGTTATCTCCTATGTATTACCACATCATAGTAAAAAGTTTTAATTACTCTTAATTTTTTAATGATATGATATTTCTTTATTTACTCATAGGATAAACTAAAATCAAAGGTAAAAGTATTTTTCATCTGTAAAAATAAAAGAAAATGTCCTTAATTTAGTATGGATAGACTATTGTAACCTTCACTCTTTTATTTCCTTTTTGAGGAAATAATTGCAAGAAATGAAAAGGCACATTTTTAGTTCTTTAATTATTACACTTATTTTAAATTGTTGTCCTTAACATTCACTTTTGTAAATTTCAGCTCCTAATTTATAAATTCTATTTGCTGTCAACCCTAATTAGTTTTGGCTATATTATTAATAAAATTTTGTTGATAGTACCCCCCCCCCTTAGCAACTGACATGTAAAAAATTTCTTACTAGCACTTAAAACTTTAAATAAATTATGTAAGATATTTCCTTACTTTTTCTAACATTGCAGATATTAAGGTTGGCCGGAAAAACATGAATTCACAAATATCACCTAAAATTGAATTTATTTTATTTCAAAAAATAACTGACAATAATCATTTAAAGACAACAGATTCCATTGAGGATTTAGATGAAGTTAAATTAGGAACTGACATTGCAAGAAAATTGTAGGTTATTAGACAATATAAACCTAAATTTTAGGGACACAATTAAAATTAAGATAACTATGAAATTATAAGACCAAAAATACATTTTATCCAAATCAAAATTCAAAACCACTTTCAGATTATGTGGGTGCCTTTTTGCCATAGGACGTTTTAAACGTATGACAGTGGTATTTAGTGATAACATCTATTTTTTAGGATAGAAACGGATGCAGTGACCAAAATTGGGTACCTGAATTTATCTGCACAGTTGTGCAGAATTTTGAATGCATAATAAGTTGGATAAATTCACTACAGTTTCAATAGGTGATTGAAATCAATGTAAGAAAATAATAAATAAAATTAAGCAAAGGGAATCATGTAATGAATTATTGTTTGGTTCCATTTGGAGACATGGTTTATACACAACATGAAAAAAAATGTATAAAGAAAATGTAAGAATACAACAATTCATGCTACAACACTGTATAGACAAGCCGGATATCAAGTCCTAGATATATTACGACAATTCAGTATCCAATAAAGGGAAAGCATCTGAACCCAAAAGGAAAAAAAAAAAAAATTGGAAATGCATCAAAACTATCATTTTACACTCAGAGCCTTTATCTAAAGAAAAGAGAAAATGTCAATGTATAAGAAAACATTGCCACCATCACTTACTCATTCCTTCAAGTTTCAGGAAGTAAGCAGCAGCTATCGCAAGTAAGATGATAAATATTGCAACCCACAAGCTCAGCCCTCCTGAAAAATGAAAAAATTGGGCGGAAAATAAAAATGTTCATGGCCTGAAAGATAAAGTCTACTTGACAATTAAACAATATAACATAGATTTGATAATATTTCAGGATTTCATTGACTGAATTCTATCCAAATCTGTTCAATAATAATTGAATTTGAACAAATTTTGTATTGAGCAGAAATCCCATGAACGCACACTACTGAAATATGTCATTAATAACGTGATTGTCAAGACTTGAACCAAGAAACATCTAAATAGCCATCCTATAGCATCAAGGTGGATTGCTGACTGCCCTAAAAGTTTAGTGTACTTTTACTATATCACACAAACCCCTCGCGTTTCCATTCATTTTTGTTCAACCACAAAGGCATACCAGGCCAACAGTCTAAGGACCCTATTCTCTTAAGTAAAGAGAATTCAGATCTTAAAACTAAATAAAAGAACAGAAAATAGATTGAGCCTCGAGGAGGCAATTTATAATCCAAGAATTTGATGAAGTTATCAAATGAACACATCAACAAGAAACATGATTTGTTTTCTTGCTATAACAGTTCCCCTATATATTTGTAGACATCCTCTGCAGTCTTTATTTACAAGTGTGAACAAGCTACCCGTCATTAAACTTCTAAGAATCTCTTTGCTCCTGAACGTCTTATTTCTTCCCCTTTCTATTTTTAACTATATGATGCACAACAAACCCACGTCACTACAACTGAGAACAGCCTGACAGTAATTATCCACATACAGCAAGTGTGTTTTAAACTACTGATGTTTAATACTAATACAGCTTAGTGGTCACCAGACTCAGCAACATATTATCATACATTACCATGTCTATGAATCACCACTTCTAGAAGCAACAAGATCCATATTCCATCACAGGCTATGATAGTGCTTGACTTTCTAATTTTGATATTTCCATCATTAGAAAAATTAGGGATAATTACACTCATTTCTCCTAAGGTTTAGCCTAGTTACCCCTCACACCCTTCTATTTTAAAAAATATACACTCACCTGCCTTATTCCTATGTTTTAAACCTACCGCTCACCTCCCTGCTGCAGAAAAAAAATTAGAAATGTGAGTGTGTGTGTGTGTATATATATATATATATATATATATTTTAAATAGAATGGTGCAAGTGTAACTTGACTAAGCCTTAGGGGAGGTGAGTGTAATTTGCCAAAAAAAAAAAATTAGTATGGCCTGGTAGGTCTATAATATTTCAGGTCAGTTACATGAAGTATTGCTCTGAAGACTTCATAAATTATGAGTGCATTTAAGGCAATAATAACTGCAAATGACATGAAAACTAATATCATTAAGTTACGAAGTCGAAGTATCCTGGAATAGAACATACCACCCTTCTTCTCTTCTATTTTGGTCACCCTTGCACTTGAGTCCAGTGATACAGAAGCCAAGGCCCTGTATTCAAAAGCCAAAATTATGACCAACTATATTTTAACATGTATAATACCTCACAATCCTATTATCTTTTAAAAGCAGCTTAATATAATCATAATACATTGACGTCCAACCTTGAGTCAGAGGAGAATGCTAAAGCAGTTACTATGCCAAGGTGAGCCTGTTTTATCATCATCTGAATCTGCATATTTCTTGCATTTACAATTAAAATGTCTCCAGAAGGTGTTCCGCTGCATGTCACCATCAGAACAAAAGAAATGAGTGCTCACGATGTTACACCCATAATAGTGAAAGTCAAGTATGTAAATCACAAGAATACAACAGATCATCATGGACTGGATTCTTTACATGTAAATCTAGCACTCATGCACAGCCCAGGAATATATGTAATGAAATCAACATACACCTTACACTAAATTAGGAGTGGATTTCGCACTTTCGGCAACAATCATTAGTACATATTGATCATCCCAACAAGCATTTTACATTTTTACTTGATAGACTAGACCGTATACATACAGATTTTCAAGTGGATATCCATAGACTTGATTTAATGACATTAATTCAATGGAGCTTATCGTGTGGTGTCAATGTTCTTAAAATATTAGAAATCCTAACAAGTGGCAACAACATGGAGCCAGAAAACAATCATTTGAGGTTTTTAGACTGCAACCAGATGATAATTCCACCCAAGACTGACAGTGATACAGATCACAAAATCTGTATTTCATATCCCACATCTTATGCAAAGGTCAAAAGTTGCACCCCCAGACATAATGCAGTATCAACATAAGACTCGTGGTCTACCATATTAAAACTCTTTAAAACATAAATCTGGGTTTCAATGATGATCATTATCCATTTGTAGACCATAATAACTCTATTATTGGGAGAAGAGGGGATAAATCATATCTTGCTTCTATTAAGTTCAAAGGGAAGACAAGATTAACATCCTTAAGTATTAGTAAAGAAGCCACAGAATTTTTACCAAGCAAGGAATTTCCCATCAGCTGAGACATTCAAGGCAGAGATTGGATCACCAACAACACGCTTTGCGCCCACCCTTTCCCATGTTTTTGTATCCCAGGTCAGAATGCTTCCTCCTTTGTCTATGTAACACAATAAAATACTTGGGTCAGTTATATAAAGATAAAGTGTTTGTTTGATATAAGGATTAGAATCCTCAATAATAATCAATTATAGGTCAAATAATTGATTATAACACTTCTTAGAGATGTTTGGCTGCATTTTTAGAATCTTTCAATAATCAACTATAGGCAATAAGTCCAATTAAACAAAAAACTACTTCAAGTAGCTTCTATTTTAATCGAGATTATATAAAGAGAAAGATTCAGATTTGCACCCATATTATCCTCACTTTTCTCTTCTTTCATTGTCCTTTTCCCAACAATGAGAACAAAATTCCCATTACTTTCTCTTTCTTCAATGCACTTTTTAGTAATTTAATACTAAAAAGTGATTTTTCCACATATCATCCAAACAAGAATAGATTATGTATAATCAATTATCAAATGATGTTACTAAACATAAAATAGATTTTTTTAATAGAAAAAGAAAATATTATTAGAAGGAAAGTCTTACAAATAAAGAGGATAAGCCATCCTCAAAAACGAAAGAAAATCTTAAAGATTAAAAGTCACATAAATAACAATCAATCAAAGTAGCAAAATAGATTCCCAATCCCTTTGCACATCAGTCAAATTAATCCCATGAAAAAAAACCATGAGCTTTAAGCCACAGTGAAGCAACAAATATTATCTTACCCCACATCAAAACCATAGGCTGAAATTGTTTAAAATTCTAGCATTCCTTTCCAACCATATACACCATAAAACAACAAGTCTTGCCACTTTCCAAAGAGCCTTTTTTTCCTTGTTATGTCTGAACCATATATACTTGAAATGAAAATGTTCAGAGTATCCAGACAAACCCATGAAATCCCAAACAAAGAAAAAACGCTTATTCCAGAACTGTCATGCCACCTCACAGTGAAGCAACAAGTGACCATTAGTTTCCAAACTTTTAGAACACATCAAACACATTCAAAGAAAATGGTTTATGAGGTCTGCACACTTATAACATATCATTAATATTAATCTTGTTCAAAACAGCAGTCCAAACAAAAACTTTAACCTTAGACAGAGCCTTAATCTTCCAGAAAATAGATTTTTTATAATTAATTATTTAAAAATCAATTATTAATAATCAATTATGTCTATAATTAATTATCTCATCGCTATACCAAACAAGCCTAAAATAAGCATAGGAACACTTTTTCACTCCAAAAACTTCTACCTGTCATGGCAGCAATATAAAGCACCTGTGTCCCATCATTAATTCGGGAAAATCTGCAAGAGCTGAAAACCTCACGCTGTAGATAATTTAATAAAATATGATCAGTATATAATTAATGACAGAATATGAGAGAGAAGCTAAAAGTATATCCAAAATCAATTATCAGGGCACACCATGCATGTTCATGATCAATCAATCCAGTCAAGCATCTTCACCACTATATGTCAGACACTATTTGATTTAAATCCTAGTACATTCTGTCAACATATCCATAATTAAAATTAGCTTATTTTCTTCCATATACATCTATAATTGTTTTTAGAGCTCAAGAATAGTTATAATTTGCAATTTTATACTATTCTTTCTTTACATATAAAGCTATGATCTTACCCCTGTTGCTTCTCCCATTCATGTGACCCCCATTTCTTGCTTCTCTATTACACACCAAATTTATCTCTCTGCTTTTGATTTGTTCTTACATCCTAAACATTTTCCATTGTCATCAAACGAGGAATGTTCTTAAAATAAAACAAAACTGGACCAGCTGGTTTGGATGACTGAATCACTAACCAGCCTATATACCAGTATGGTCACTTGGTAATTACCAAGTAATACTGGAAACTGACAGAACTGGACATTTTCAGTTCAAAGTTCAAACCACTTAGCTGATGAACTGTTGTATCCCCTGATTTTCATGAAGATACGCATCTCATTTTGAAAAACTGTCTTGAATGGACATAAAACCCACCACCGAATGGAAACAGCACAAGGATTTAGACCATTAAGCCAAAATCCCAGATCTCAGATATGCCAATATTTGCGAGTGGTAAACAAAATCAAATGTCAACTAATTCCACTAGATGGAAGAGTACTCTCAATATACACTTTCAAAAATACTAATGCTGGTTCTAAGTTTAAAGTCAGGTAACCTATCTATACCATGAGAAATCAATAAACTACTTACGTTTTCATTTGATAAGGAAGCTAAAACCACTGATGAAGACAGATCCCAAACCCTGCAGGGGCCAGCACTTCCCAAAGAGACAAGCGATTTACCATCAGAACTGCAAGACAACAAACAAGGGTCTATCAGGTACAAATTCGTCAAAAATTAAAGGATGCATAGTGTTTTTCTTTCTAAATGTTTTCTTCTTTCCTTGTCAATTATCAGGTAAAACAACAACATCGCCATGAAATACTGCACTCCATAACAAACCTGAAATGTACATCTTTAACAGTAGAATGAGCTTTGTTCTCATCAATAATGATTTCCATGCTAGGCCACTTGAAAACCTTTAAACTGCCATCCTGTATCAAGGAAAAAAACTCTCTACATTTTAATGCTGATTTGTCAAATGAATGAAAGGATTGCATTCCTATACTGCAGAAAAGACAGAGCTTTATATGGCAGGAAACTACAGGCACAAAATAAATTTCTCAATACATATATATATATATATATATATATATAGAGAGAGAGAGAGAGAGAGAGAGAGAGAGAGAGAGAGAGAGAGATCAGTTTTTCAAAATTGATGTTGAATCAAAATGGTGCAAACGTAATGAAGCTAACCTAGTTTCCAAGAGATAAAGCAAAACTCAGGTGCTCTCCAGGATCATCTTTAACAAAATAATAGGGAATTATTCGAACAAAGAAGAAACAGAAAATGAAAACTCATAAAACAGGAGGATATACAAAACTAGAGCATCCATTCCCATTAGTAAACAAATACCATAACATTACAAAACTCTAACAGAGACAAAAATATGTTTGTCCAAGTCATCTATTTGGATTGAGTCATTAGCAAAAGCTTATCTTTTGACAAGATGTTTTCAGCATTATGTTAATTAAGAGTTACAAGGAAAGAACTTCACTAACAAGTTTACAACTTTACATATACAAACATAAATTTAGGATATACTACTTGCATTGACATTTACATAGTAGTGCAGTCTATCAAACCTAATCCAATAACACTCAACAAAAAATAAAAAATAAACCAAAAGAACAAAAGAAGATGAAAGTAGAAAAGAGAATGCAATATTAAAGCATCAAAGCTTCTAGTATCACTAGCAAACTTAAAATACATATTTCGCAACACTCAGCTGAAGCACATATATTTTCTTGGCCTTTCGAAACCATCCACTTAAATCATATAATTTCTGAATGAAAAAAAACCAAACTGTCATTTCTTTTGCTGAATGGCAATTATTTAAAATAAGTGCCAAGTTTCAGTACTTTACACCAATAAGACTTTGGATCTTCACCCATGATCATTTTGCACTTCAATTGGACGTGAAGAGCAGTGAATATTGATGATTCTTTCAAATATTTTTTATAAAGCGTCTTTAAAGTGTTACAATAGATATGCTTCAGTGTTATAAAGCAGTCCCATTTACAGTAATGTAAAAATGTAAAGGACTTTACCTCTCCACCAACAGCTAGTGCAGTTCCATCATTGTTAAACGCCAATGCTAACTGCAGCCCAATATCCTCCAACTGGGTAAGCACTTTCTCAGACGACTTTAGGCTGAACTTGTGAGTTTCTGTACTCTTGTTTGTATCCCATTCAAACCATCTGCATGAAAAAAGGCATATTTTTAGGTTTGTAACTTGTTATAGCTGGAAACACTGATGCCCTACTTCCTTTGTTAAATTAAAAAAAGTTTTCTTGCCTAAAATATCTATACAGCAACCAGATATCATAATGGCATCATAAAGCACTCTCTCTTCCTTTCATTTCATCCTTCCGCACTGCAGTAATTTATGATTTCACTTTGCTTCAATAACATTGACAATTTCCGGGACTTTACAACAGCATAAACAATCACCCAGCTATCAATCTTCAGAAAACAATTTTCATAAAGGAAAGCAATTACATTTTCAGCTGCTTTCACAGAGTGAAGCAACACCCCATGTTTACTGCAAGGCTTTGAAAGGCTCCAAATTATAAAACAAGGAATGGAATCTTATAAGAATTTTCTTTTCATGAAAAGAACGAACTTCTATTTGTAATAGCAAGAGTGATGAAAAGAAAAGGACCTGCAACTATTTGGCATTGCACAAATAATACCATCTCCACTGGGGTTAAGTGCCATTCTATAAGGCAAATCAGAACCAGTTCCAAGCTTACCCACCTGAAATATTGATAGATGACACTCAAATAAGAGAGGACAGTAACAAAAACACATAACATTGTATATTTGCAAACCCGTTTATGCATCTCAGATGACGAATTAAAATTTACCATATGAACTGCTGCCAAATGAATTCTTCAACAAACCAATACATACATACCCATATATTAACGCAATTTAAACAAATTATAATCCGCATTTGCATTTCAAAATTAAAATAGAGACAATCTACAGCTACTATCACTACGCTGAATCGCGAACAAACAGTAAGGGAAAAATAAAAAGGACACAAATTAAGATCCGATTCATCTCCAATCGTGACAAAATCAAGTCCTTAATAATTCCCGAAATGTACAGGAAGTAGGAGAATTATACAGGCTCATCCGAGAGTGTATTAGATGCCACATCGAATCGAGCAAGTAGAACAGCATTGGGGATGCCGCTGCGGCCTTCTCCACCACCTCCGGCGAACGCCACATAGTGTTCACCACCGGTCGCCGTCACCGATTCCGTTTCCGGCTGAGACTTTTCCTCGGCGTCGGAGACTTGATCGTCGGTTTGGTTTTGGTGTGATTTGATAACTTTCTCCGGAATCCATGCGACGGAGTAGATTGGTACGCCGTATTTCTTGAAGTTAGGATGCTCCGCATTATTGCTTTTACCCATTTCTCGACTTTCTTCGTTGTGTCACCGTTCTCACGCTTGACGACCGAGAGCCCGGTTTTAGCTGATATTTTATTAAGCGTTTTATCAATTTAATTTTCAGAGAAGAGGTCCCTCTGCTCATGAGAATAATGTATAGGTAGGTTTTGTTTTCTTTGGAACAATTTCCATGGTCACATCTTGGAAAATATGGAACATAGAATTTCACATTTCCATGTTGGTCCACAGATTAAAAGAAATTGATTTCAAAATGTATATATTTTTCCAAATATCGTGAAAAAAAGTATGAATATCTTACTTTTTTTTTATGATAAGAGAATATTTTTATTTTAATTATATAAAAAATAGCTATTGTTAATCGTTATCATCTTTAACTAATTAATTTTACTGTGTTAATCATAATTGATTAGTCAATTATTGCGAAACAAACAATATCTTAACAGTATTAATTTTTTATGATTTTTCGATTTTTCATTGAGGTTGTTTATGAAAATTAGATAAAATTATTAAAAATATATAAATTAATTAAAATATAACATCATGTAATTTATATAAATCTTTTTAAATTAACTAAATATGATAATTTTTATAAAATGAAATTAATTTTATTAACAGATGAAGGAGATAAATGTTATAATTTTGAATTTTGTAGAATGCAAAAGTTACCTCTAGATTCCATTGGTTAGGTCATGATAAATTTTTTCATAAATTCTTACTGTGAGCACAAATAATTCTTTGGCTCGAAAACTATACCAATAAATATAGAAATATTTAACAATATATAGTATAGAAGGATGCACATCCTCTGATTTTCTTTTCTTTCAATTTCATTTATATATTCTTATTAAAAGTGAATAGATGGTTTAAAAGAGTGCCACATAGCTTAGCATTATATTGAGAGAATATGGAAGATCTATGATGGGAAAGAGACCATGCAGATGGAATATTGTAAAAGAAAAATGAGGAAAAAGGATTTGATTCTCTCTCTCTCTCTCTCTCTCTCTCTCTCTCTCTCTCTCTCTCTCTCTCTCTCTCTCTCATTTTACATGTTACTATTACATATTTATATTTTTGCTGCTCTATATAGTTTCATTTAATTTCTAATTAATTTCATATAATTTAAAATTTTTGAATTAAGCCTTTGTACTTATTATTCATTCCTAATTGTATACTTTATGTAATTTTCTTATTCTTATGAGATTTTATTAACATTTGATAAATTTGATTAACATTCTTTTAACGTGCTTTAAACTTTCATACAATTTTTATTTGTATTTACATGATAAATAATTTAGAAAAAATTAAGATACTTTATAAAATTATTTTATTTTTAGAGAAAAATGATAAGTCACTTTTTCTTCCCTCATAAAATTGTTAAGAAATTATTATTTATATGGTCAATTATTATCTAAATTTAACAAGAAAATGATATGAAATATCCAATTAAAAATGAAAAAATAAGTACAATGATTTAATTAAAAATTTTTAAATTATAAAAATTTAATTAGAAATTGAATAAAATTATGAGAAGTAATAAAATAATTTAACCTTTATTTTTTTAATTCTATATAATTTTTTCTACTTCACATAAAAATATTATATCTATATTTAAATTTTAAAATATGGCTAACACAAAAAAAGGGGTTAAGTGAAATGAAAAATTATCCTCTTTTTTTTTTTTAAAGAAAAAGAGAGTATCATTTAAGATAAAGGGCCCGTTTGAGAAAACAACTTAATTAAATACTTATGTCTATAAACTTCAATAAGCTGTTTTTGATAAGCTTCTCCATGAACCTTATTCAAATAAACTCAAATGGACTTATTGAAGGGTCATAAGTTATTTTCATAAGTTTAAATAAATACCTAAATTTTTTATTTAAAGTGTTTATATTATAAGATAAGCTCAAATATAAGCTGTAGATAAGCTCTCCCAAACGCATCCAAAGTTAAATATAAAAATTATAAAAATTATAAATCTTAAACTAAAAATTATATCTTCATCTCTTAAAAAAAAAAAAAAAAAAAGAGAGAGGATACAATTCTCGTGCCAACATAATCTGCACAAATACTTAGCCACTTTCTCATGGTCAAGGCCCCTCATCAAGGGGAAGAAACTGAACAGTAAAGGGTAACAGTTAAGGGCAAGCATTAGTGAAATTTTACGGTCAATTGTGCTGATACACTCTTAAACCGTGGATTCACTTTTAACAACTCTTAATTCTTAAACCATTGATTTTGTTTTAACATGACTGACATTGAAGGAAAATGAATGACTTTTTGCCATTAAAAAGAAGCAGAATAATCCAACGCTTTTAACAAATTTATAGAATGTATTAATAAAGATAAAAAAATTTATATTTTTAGACATGGAAATACTATATCTTCTAATAAGTGGATGTGGAATTTATAATGAAACTTAATCTTTTTATGAAAAGACGCAAGAATGAAAACGAGAAAGAGATGTGAAAACAAAAAAATATTTTGTAATGTTAATACATTATATGAGTTGGTTGGTGCCTCATTGAAAACAAAGATGCTATATAGGTTAGAGTTTTCTGCACCAAATGAAGTTGTGGGTAGGGTGGGCAAAAAGTCTTAAACCCTGACAAACCAATATGTTTTAACTGAATTTTGTTGGTTAATATTAGTTATCCTAAGTGATCGATTTGTCACTATTTGAAGGATGAAGTAAATAACAAATTTTATCTTCAAATTAGGTATTAATTTTTTTTTTTCAGTTTTTGATGATATGTAGGCTTATCTAGTCAACCTAGTAAAAAAATATATATATATATGAGTATGAAACAAAAAAAGTGATTTGATCAATTTTTGTAGTTTTCACTATTTTTATTAGTTTAATCTAATTTTTGTGGATTCAAAACAATTGATTACTATTAACAATCGATTTTGGTAATTGGTTAACTAAAGGTCCTAAAGCCTGAACTGCAGGGGAATGTATGAAAATGCAAGAAGAGAGTGAGAGAGGGAAGAATAGGATAAACACCAAAGGTATTTAACATAGTTCAGCCAAAGTCGGTTATCAACCCTTACGTCCATGGTAATGTTATTTGCTATTGTGTGGTTTTTTCTTGTATAATTTAGCACAGTAATAGTACATGTATCTCTTACTATTTTTTAGCAGGGTTTCTCTTGCATATTTTTCTCATGTCTTTTACAATGATTTTTCCTCTTATTTATAAAGGCAGGGGGTTACAAATGTAATTTAATAAATTATAAATCTATCTTTTCCACTGCGTCGAGCAATAAATGTTAGGCAACTTGGTGTTAGTTTATGGAGGCTGATCTGTCGGTTGAAAGTATATGCCTCTGCCTGTAGGCTAGACTTTGGCGTTCTGTACCTTTGTATAAGATCGCTCGTTTGGCTATCTGAGCTTGCGCTGGGTGACCTACCGGTTTGTTCCTATGACCTCACTTTGGAATAGGTTGGGCCCTTCTTGCTAAGCTAGTCCATTGAGCCTTTAACTAGCCCATTTGTAGAGCTCTAGAAATGCCCATAACATTAGTCCTTCAACTCCCAGTGTGCTCTGCGGACTAAGAGTTATAGTTCGTCGCTTGTGATTTACGATCTTACAGGTTATTTGACATACTTCTCCTTGTTTTATCCGCAACCCTTAGGTTTCTTCCACTAGCCTATGTGATTATTTTTGTCTTTGGTGAATGTTTTTGCTAGACTACTGACAACTTACTACTGGTATTCGCTGAACCATTAGATTGTGGGTACTTGATCGATTCGCAGATCTAATGGTGAGACTGTGCGTGATATAAACTGAGGAGAAAAAATTTTTTTTTCCCATTTCATTCATCATTTGAAATCTGAAGCTTCCAAACTCTTCTTTCTCATTCTCTCCATCAAATCCGTAATCATTCATCACCATTTACTACCATCAGTGCTATTCCAGCTTACCAGGCTCATGGTTTGGGTTCAGATCACCGAGAACTAGCTTCGCACACACTTCAAACCTTCTTCTTTGGTTAACATGGTGAGTTTTCTCTCTTTGATTTTTGGTTTTTGGATGTCTTTGTTCTACAATCTATGTAAGGTATACTTGCTTATCATTGAAAAAAATTTGGAGTGTCGATTAAATCTACTTGCCTGTGCATTTTCTTTTATTGTGTTCGATTCATCTAGTCAATTTATCAGTAGACTCTAGGGTTTCTGATTGTCATTTTGAGCCTTTCATCAGTCTTTTGGGCTCTAGTGGCCTGATGGTCGAGCCCCCCCCATGTTTTCTAGAGTTTGGGTCTTAAACTTGGTGATTCGAGATGTGTATGACCTACTACGTAGGAAGACCTCTGTTAGAGTAGATTTCTCAGCATTAGGGATGATCTACCTTCAGCGACCTGATCATTTCTCCTTCTCTTATTTTTTTTTATGTGGATGTCTACATTTCATAGATACCACAGTCACTAAGTAGGAAGTGGTAAAGATACTAAATCCTCCAAAGGGAGTGGGGAGTAGCTTCGTGTCATAAAAGAGGCAACCTCTCAGAGTGGTAAGGTCATGGAGGAGTTCGTAGCTCACTTTGACCCTGATTAGAATCCTCAAGTTATTAGTAAGTAAGGATTTTTGGATCGTTCACCTTTTGCACATCACGCCTGTTAGTTAAATAGGTGCCCTAGAGTCAATTGGATTGAGCTCTATTGTATTTATAACTGTACATTCTGTTGATTTGATAATAAAAGGTTGTATAT
>JANHAO010005199.1:0-22972 GCA_026873985.1 Saraca asoca | reverse complement strand
TAATATATCAAATAAAGATTGTATATTGCGTCTCCAACGAGACAGGGGCAAGATCCAAAGTTATTTTCGCTATATAAATTGTCTACCACTTTTTATACTACCTATTTGTGGGACCTCATAACCTTTAACGTCCAAATGGATTTGCAAACCTCTAACCCACTAATGAAATGTCGAGTCTTCCCAGTAACACTTAGAGAAATACCACTAACCTGGTTTAGAAATCTCCTAGCTTGCAGCATAAAAAGTTAGGAAGAATGCCAAGCCAGGTTCCTCAATCAATATGGGGCATTGAAGAGCAACTCGCTCTCCCCTGCCACTTAGCCACAGTCTTCCAATGGAAAGATGAACCGCTTAAAGATTACATTGCTAGGTTCTGACAAGAGGTCAGAAATGTAGATAGCCCGTCAGGTGAAAGCATCCTCACGGTGATTTTTGTAAGACTTTGAAAAGATGGAAAGTTGTACAAGGACATATACAAGTCCCCTGTCAAGAGATTGAGCGAGTTTTACAAGCGGGCCACTAAAGAGATCCGTTGGAAAGAAAGATTCGGCTCAAGGAAGTCAATTAAGAAGGAAGAAACAGATATTTCCAAGGAAAGGAAAAGGAATGGGCATGAGAACAACAAAGAAAATCAAAAAGATAGATTAGGAGACCAAACTGCGAATTAAGCCCGAAGTGAACAATTCCTACCTCAGCGTCGCTATGAAACTTATATTGTCTTGTCAGACACCCTGGAGAGGATCTATGTGGCAGAAAAGGACAACAAAGACTTTGGTGAACCTAGGACCATCAAGATCCCCATCGACAAGAGGAATCGAAACAAATTCTGAGCCTATCATAGTGAAGTAGGGCACAACACGTCGGATTAACTGGGCGTTGAAAGACGCTATCGAAGACCTTATCAAAAGAGGTCATTTGAGAGACTATGGGGTGAGATCTTTGGGGCAGCGACCCCCATGCCCCCAACAACCTGCGTCACAACATCGATAAACTTCTGAGAATGAAGAAGGACCCTCCATCAGGGCCATCTTCACCATACACGGTAGACTCTATATTGCAGTAACGTCGAATTGATCGTGCGACTACTATGTATGAGTAACAGGCCATGCTTTACTCTCTAGCCACGTTCAAATTGACACACTTGCCAAAAAGGCTACATTCACCATGAAAGACATCTCGTTCATAGAAAAAGATGCATTGGGAGTCCATTACCCTCACAATGATGCCATCGTCATTAGGGCAAAGGTCAGCAATGTGGAGGTAATGCAGATAATGGTGGACATTGAGAGTTCCGTCAATGTGATTTATAAAGCATGCTTTGACCAAATAAGCGTAAACATAAATTAGCTAGACACATCGCCAGAGCCTCTCTATGGATTCACCGGAGATGGAGTACTTCCGGAGCGGTGAATCAAGCTCCCACTCACTATAGGGGATCTCGACCAACAAGCAACCATCATGACAGAATTTTTGATCATAAATTGTCCTTTGACTTATAATATAGTGTTGGGGCGGCCTGCCATGAATGATTTTGATATGGTAACATCAACCAGGGCGCTAACCATTAAATTCCCTACCCTTAGCGGAGTCGGGTGTGTGCGGGGTGAGCAACAAGTAACTCGTCACTGTTATGAGGAGGTAGTCAAACTCAAGGTGCAAGGGAAGAAAGTAAACTTAGTATCCAGAGGAAACCCCATCAGACAAGTGAGAAAGGGGTCGCTTATGACCTCGACCCTCGAGAAGTGGATGCCAAATGAGCCACCGGACTAATAGAGGAACTGGAGAGTGTATCGATAAGTGAGACAGATGGGGAGAGATGCCTCAAGGTGGGGAAATGCCTGCCATTCAATGTGAAAATGCAACTAGCAAATTTCCTCAAGGCGAATGCAGATGTTTTTGCTTGGAACCACAAAGATATGGTAGGCGTTAATCCGAGTATAATGTCACACAGATTGAGTATCGATCCCCAGACTAAGTCAATTTGCTAGAAAAGGAGACTGATGACCTCTGAACGTTATGCGGCTCTCAAAGTAGAAGTGGACAAGCTTTTAGCAAATAATTTGATCAGAGAGGCCCGGTACCCCACCTGGGTGTCCAACCCCATCCTTGTTAAGAAGAAAAATGGAAAATGGAGAATGTGTATTGATTTCACGGACCTTAACAAGGCGTGCCTGAAAGATAACTTCCCTCTGCCAAGAATAGATTAGCTTGTGGACGCAACGACAGGACATAAACTCCTCAGTTTCATAGACACCTACTTGGGGTGTAACCAAATCCCGATGGCCGTACAGGATGAAGAACACATCTCCTTCATCACTGATCGTGGATTGTACTACTACAAAGTGATGCCCTTTGGTCTTAAAAATGTAGGGGCAACCTATCATCGATTGGTGAATAAAATGTTTCAAGAATAGATTGGCAAAACGATGGAGGTATATGTGGATGACATGCTCGTGAAGTCCAAACAGCTCACTGATCACATCCGTGACCTTGGTGAAATGTTTCAAACCTTGAGAAGGTACCAGATGAAGCTGAATCTGCACAAATGTGCATTCGGTGTAGCCTCAGGTAAATTTCTCAGCTTTCTAGTCGACAACAGAGGAATCAAAGCAAATCCGAAGAAGATTAGAGCACTTTTTAATATGTGTTCTCCCTCCGGTCCAAAGGACGTCTAGAGCTTAAACGAACAGATGGCTGTGTTCAGCCAATTTATTTCAAAAGCGACAGACAAATGTGTTCCCTTCTTCGACGTCCTTAAGAGGGCTAAGAGGTTCCAGTGGACCCTAGATTGTGAAGCCAAATTTCATGAACTTAAAGCCTACCTTGGCCAAACACCTCTCCTCTCTAAACCACAAGAAAGTGAAAGATTAACTATGTATCTGGGGGTATCTCAGTATGCCTTGAGCACAACATTGATGTGAGAAGAAGGAGGAATCTAGCTCCTCATCTATTACGTAAGCAAAAGATTATTCAAGGCAGAGACAAGGTATTCACCTATCCAAAAACTCACCTACTACTTAGTCATCACTTCAAGGAAATTACAACCCTACTTCCAAGCCCATACCATCAGGGTCCTTACACAGTACCCATTAAGACAAATTTTACAAAAGATCGATGCCTCCAGGTGGTTGCTCAAATGGGCAATAGAGCTCGCTCAATTAGATATCGAATACAAGCCTAGGACTGCTATCAAAGGGCAAGCCTTGGCTGACTTTATCGCTGAATTCACAGGGCCTGTTCAAAAGGAAGCAGAGACCTTTAAAGCTTCATGGTGGGAACTATTCATTGACATGTCATCCAACAACCAAAAATCTAGAGCAGGAGTACTTCTTGTCAGTCCTAAAAGACACAAGATTTTCAATACCTTAAGATTCAGATTTCAAGCCATGAATAATGAAGCTGAATACGAGGCCCTACTGGCGAGCTTACGATTGGCTAAGGAGGTGCACATTGAAAGACTAAGGATCTTTAGTGATTCCCAGCTTATTGTTTGTCAAATAAAGGGCAAGTACCAAGCTCAGGAACAAAGAATGACGAAATATCTCCAAAAAGTCCAAGAGTTATTGGGCTCCTTTCAAGAATTTGAAATCACTAAAGTTCCATGAGCCCAGAACATGCATGCCAACGCTCTAGCTTGTTTATCCACAAATAACAACCCAGATCTCACGGAAGCAATCCCGATAGAGCTCCTCTCCTCCCTAAGTATCGAACCTCAGGACATAGTTATGGCGGTTGCTAAGAGATCCAATTTTTGGATGGATCCAATCTTGGACTACCTACAAAATAAGAAATTACCAGAAAATAAATTTGAGGCATAACGCCTGCGGGCTCCAGCTACCAAATATTGCATTTGCGATAACATGCTCTATAAAAGGGGGTTTTCAACCCCGCTTTTGAGATGCATAAATGGCGAAGACTATAGCGCTATCTTAAGGGAGATTCATGAAGGACATTGCGGGAATCATGCTGGGGGGGCTGTCTTTGGCATAGAAGGCCTTCGATAAGGATTCTATTGGCCGACCATGAAACAAGATGCGATAGACCTTGTTAGGAGGTGCGATAAGTGCCAGAGGTTTCCAAAGGTGCCGTGAGCTCCCCTAACCTATCTAAAACAAATGACGAGTCCATGGTCATTCGCTATCTGGGGGATAAATTTAATTGGGCCACTTCCCAAAGCTCGAGGGAATTGTAAATATGCTGTTGTGGCTATGGATTATTTTACAAAATGGGCTGAGGCAAAAGAACTCACAGAGATCTCATCCTCCAAAGTTGAGAAGTTCATCTGGAACAACATCATTTGCAAGTTTGGGGTCCCCCAACAAATCATCACTGACAACGGGACCCAATTTACAAGCGAACAGTTCATCAAGTTCTATAACGACCTCAAAATTGTCAAAAGCTTCATGGTCGTAGACCACTCACAAGCCAATGGACAAGTGGAAGCCGTCAGCAAGATTATCAAGAAAATCTTAAAGACTAAGTTAGAAGCGAAAAAAGGAGCATGGCCGGATGAATTACAAATGGTACGGTGGGCTTATAGAACCATGCCCTATAGCTCCACGGGGGAGACCCCCTTCTTAATGGTCTACGAATGTGAAGCAATGATCCTTGCAGAACTAGAAGTCGTGACCTAGCGAAGGATTACCTTTGAATAGGGAAACAACAATCGACTGCTCGCTGCAAACCTCGACCTCATGGAGGAATCAAGGAAAAATGCTAGTCTCAGGATCGCTGCTCGCCAACGTCGAATTGCAAGGTATTACAATCGAAAAATATGATCTCGAAAATTCAAGCCTGGCAATCTCGTTTTATGCCTCATTCTTCTAGGAGCCCGAAAGTCTTGTGAAGGGACCCTTGGACCAAACTAGGAAGGTCTGTACCTGATAAAAAGGGTCTGAGTAATGGAGCCTACCACTTAACAAACTTGAATGGAGAAGAGTTTCCCCGCAAGTGGAATGCTGAGCATCTTCACCGTTATTACCAATAAGTGTCCTAACTCATAAAAATCGGCCACATCAAAAAGGTGTATGTAATTTTTCAAATTCAGATAGAATAAAGTTCAGAAGGGACTTAATGCAAATTTTTATGCAGCAAAGTAGCAATCGACATAACATACAGGAATCTTGTCCTGGTGAAAGCAAAATTAAATTCACACACATCCAAGCATTGTGAATGTAAAAAGAGAGCTAACTTTCATAACAAAGATCATTATACAAATTGTTTGCAAATTGTCCACAAGGAAAAGAAAGCTAAAAATACAAAAATGATGTCTTAGGAAGCCTAAGTCTCAGCGTCAAGACAAGACTCGAGGATGGGGGTCATCAGAAGCTCCGGTCATAGGAGTGACAACTTCGTCAAGAGGAGCTTCCACCTCAGCACTTCATTCCTTGCTTGAGGGATCAGCTTTAGTAGCAATCCTCTTAAAGAATTCCACGGCTTCCAAAGCCTACAAGCCAAAGAAGGAGAAATCCAAATCAGGATATTTCTCCCATAAGGTAAAAAAGAAAGCCTTGCAGGTTCGTTGCCTCGACTCTCTTACTGCAACCGCCACTCTCAAAAATATCTTTGCCTTTGTAATACGAAGCTCCTTTCTCAACAGTCTCGTCCAGTTGATCTGAGGATCTTGCCTTCTACACAGCATCTTTAGCAACCTTCTTGGCTGTCTATAGTTGTGTGCTCATCTCGTCAAGATCCATCTTAGCTTTCCTTAAATCATTAGAAGTGATGTCAAAATTAATCTCAGCCTGCTTGCGCCACGCTACCTCGTTGGAGAGTGTAGCCTCTATTTCCCCGACCTTCTTGTGCCACTTAAGGTTCTCGGCTACTGATGTTGCGAGCTCATCCACAAGTGAAAATTCCTTATCTTCCAGACCTCAAGCTACTTCCTCGATCTTCAGCAATGTTAGGATGCTCTGTAAACACAAAATAATGAGTTTAAAGTGGCAAAGTGAATACGAAAACCAGAAATAATGGTCGATACTTACCACGAGACCATGGCAAGCGGCATGTCCTGCCATCCTCCCAAGAGTAAAATGCTCGACCTCCAGCACCCCAGCTTTCTACTTGGGTCCCAAGAGCATGCTCATACCATCAACTAAAGTCCGAGCATAATATTCCGTCTTGGAGCCCGATTCGGCTAATGGGGGTACAGACTTAACTCTGGAACATTGTCGCCACATGAAATTACCTTCCTCTTCCCCTTATCAATTTTCTACCTCTTAGAAGGCAGACCAGGGGGTAGTAGCATCGACGGTAGCTGTTGCTTTGGGTCATGAGATTGGGGTCGGTTCTTAAAATGGGGCCGTGACATAGGGCAAAGGCTGCTCAGTAATGATTAGGTCAAAGTCACTTTTGAGAACTAAAGGCTGATTTGTGGCAGTAGGAGACAAGTTAATCTTAGGGGCTGGAAGGTTTTCCTCTCTGTCGTAGAGTAGTGATGTCCTCAGGATAAGCTCCATAATGTTGTTGTAGTCATCGAAGTTAGCCGGTCTGACCTCCGACACTCGCCGAATCCCGACCTCTTTCATAACCTCAATATCCAAGGGAGGCGCAGGTTTGTATAAGTAGAGGCAGGAGTCGTTGAACTTAAAATCGCATTCAAGGTCGCTTGCTGATTGAAAGCTATTCAAAACATTCAGCTCCCCAGTCTGTAAAGTGGGATTTTTATCGGTCCCGACTATGAGGAAATGAGCAAAGGTTAGAATCAAATCCAAACATCATTAAACATGCTCACCCTCAACCAACATACCCGAAGTAAGAACAAAATCAAAGTCTTTAAGGTATCGCAATGAGGGGCAAGAGACATAAAACCAACAACACTTATAAGGCCATGCATTGGATTTCACTTTAGCACCCCCTTTGGCAGAATATTCTTATGTGGTGCTCTCCGGGCCGAAAGATAATAAAGCCCATCTAATGCACTCATGCATCTGAGGTCGTATAAATAACATAAGGTTTTAGGAGATGGCGACGGAAGGTGATTATCCCTGTAAATCAGGGCAAGGGAAATCAATGAGGTATAAGAGTTTAGGGTTAGTTGGAATGGGCTGAGTTTTATTCTATTAAAAAAATCGATGATGAAGGGTGGAATTGGGAATCTAGGTCCCTTTGTGAGATGTGGGATGCCAGTGGTAATAAATCCCCGAGGGGAATGTGCAGCATAATCATCTGTCACTGGGACCATGGCGCTGCACCCCCTAGGTATCCTGTGGGACCGAATAGCAAGTTGAACATCATGGATTCGCATAGTAGATGCATAGAATGTGAATGCCTGGCATTCCTGGAGCTCGCTCGCTGTAATGCTTGGACTCTCTGGGCGGTCTTGACGAGCGATGGAAGCCAGGGTATCCCCTCTCCCACTTGAGGATGCATCATCAGCTTGTTGTGTGACCCTCTCACTCAGGGGTGACTTGGGCTCTCGTCCTCATCCCTAATCAAGTGGCGACGATATAGATGACCTGATCCCATCTACAAAGGAAAAGACTGATTAGGTCGCTATGAGCGAGCCACATCAAGAACAAAGACCAAGCACCCTCACAGACTACGGGTCATGCATACCCTAAGCCACCACACTAACTACCTAGACTCCAGCCGATGAAGACAAAATGATTCCTAAACCATGGAATCCTTAAGATCTAGGCACAATGCCTAGAAACCTTACAGTCAGATAACAAGCCGACTTCATCGATTCCAATGAGCAAGAATCCCTATGTAAAACTTATCAGACAGCCCCCTCTTCTCCCTCAATCAATAGATAACTAGACCTCCAACCATCTATGATAAATGAAAGATGGAAACGTACCATGGTTAATAGGAATAAAAGACCTGGTTGAGTTACAACAATAGTCTCTAACAAATGAAAATCCAAGTCACGATCGAAGAAACCGAAGAACAGCTGGAAGAGACGAATAACTCAAAGATTGACACAGTGGTTGGAATTGTAAAATGTTTCAAATGACAGAATGGAAGGGAGAAAGAAAAAAACCTTTCGATTTATAAAGGGAATGATCTACCCATTGGATTAAAGGGACCATCAATTACCCACGAACCGACGGCCCAAAAGCTGCAGGCATCAATAAATGATAGGCCAGAAAACATACGCCAAAAGTCAAGAGTAAATAATTACCCGCCGTCATTGGAAAAGCAAAAAGTCACGGGTGTGAAACAGACAAAAGAATTGAACGGTCCATGAAGATCGCTCACCACAGAGCATCGGGGGCTCGATAAACACCTCGCGTCCAAGTAATGTGCTAGCCATGCATAGATTTCTTGCACGAGCCACGTCCAAGTAATGTGCTCACCTCGCACAGAATTCTTACATGGAACGACCCTGCATCCAAGTAATATGTTGATAATGTAGAATTTTTGCATGGGTTAGGGGCTCGATAAACACCTCGCGTCCAAGTAATATGCTAGCCATGCGTAGAATTTCGTCCAAGTAATGTGCTTGCCCCGCATAGAATTCTTGCGCGGAATGACCCTACGTCCAAGTAATGCATTGATAATGTAGAATTCTTGTGCAGGTCGAGGGCTTCAGAAACATCTCGCGTCCATGTAATGTGCTAGCCATGCATAGAATTCTTGTGCGAGCCACGTCCAAGTAATATGCTCGCCCTGCACAGAATTCTTGTGCGAAGTGACTTTGCATTCAAGTAATGTGCTGGCGACACAGAATTCTTGCATAGGTCAGGGGTAAAATGATAACCCCACATCCAGGTGATGTGCTAACCTAGCACAGAGCTCTTGTGCAAGAGAATTCATCACCTCACGATCCAAGTGAAACACCAAGCCTTGCGCGGAATCCTCACACAACTAACTGGAAATGCCACACATATCCTTGAAATGGAAATTTCATTTATCAAAGCCAGTTGACCCCTGTTTTATTAGATGATTATCCTGTGAAACATTTCTTACAATGATTGTCATAATGTAATTTTGCAGGAAGACAAGTCACAGGAGAATGTTAACCTACCCATGTGGCGAAGCCAAGGATTAAAGACTGAATAGAGCGCAAGGTCTCGACCAACGGTAATTTGCAAGCTATAATTACTAACTGTAACTCCCAACCCGCAAAGCGAGTTGAGAGTTAGGGGGCTTATGTTATGGGCATTATCCTAAAAAGTAATCTGGGCCATCCAAAGTCCAAAAGGAAACACAATCGGCTAGATAGAGGCCTAAACCAGAGTCTAAATTCGTTGAATGAGGACCCTAATAATCAGGCATAAATCAAGGGCATATCGTGTGGTCGCAGACAGAAAGACGCGATTCACTGAGGAGGCCTCAAACCCTCGACAAGAAACTATCACCTGGGGAATGACCCATGCAAAGTTGATGGGGGCCATTCAGAACCATACGAGCATTCAACCTCGACCCACTCACTCGCTACTAATGGACACTCATATGGAATCCAGTCAACAATCTGAGGCTCACATCCACAGTTGACAACTTGGACCTCAAGCTTATAGATCAACTCCCCAGAAGTCCAATAATGATTTGCCCAACATTAATTATCCTACGGCAAGCATTAAATGCCCTGAACGGCGGGGGTAATCATTCTGTTAATCATAAAATTACGTTTGTAACCTTCTCTCCTTCTATAAATAGAAAGGAAGGATCACCATGTAAGAGATATAGAAAAATACATGCAGAAACTCTGTTGCAATAGGAAGTGCATCCTGTTTTACCATTGCTAATTGTAATCTCACTCTGTAAAAGCACATTCTGGGTAAATAATGACAGAACAACGTGGACTAAGGGCCAAATTGGCTTTAGCTGAACCACAATAAACTCTTGGTATTACTTTTCCTTTTTCTCTCCTTCGATTTTCTTTACTGTTCTTTTCCGTCTCTAGCTTACAGTCAGGGGTAATACTGAACAACATCTAGTTGACTGGATTTTAGTGTCAACATGTTCTATCTACAAAGTGTCCTATTTTAATACATAGGCATCGAGTGTAGCTGTATATGCTATTAACACTAATAGGTAATGAATTTGTTTCTTGTAACAAACTTCAACAAATCCCATATTACAAATGATTTGTTCTATGAAATGTTTCTTGATCCTGTAAATTTTGCTTATGCAGAACAAGTTTTAGTTATGCCACTAAAACTATTCTTTTATTCTCTTCTTCCCTGATTCACTATAAAGGAAATTTCCTTTACTACATGTTTTAGGCACTAGTTGGATAAAGGTAATCAGTTGTAGTGGTGGCAATCTTTTTTTTTTTTTCCTTTTATAAATTGTGTTTATAAATGATGTTGTGTTGTCTTGAGAGTTATATGAATTAGTGATGATGTGTTGTCTTAAAGCTCACATGAATTATTGATGTTGCTAAAATAATATTTTGTAGGCATGTGTGGTTATTGAGCACAATTATAACAAAATTTATGGCATATTACTTAGTAATAATATAGTGATATTTTGATCTAATCTCAATTTTATTGTGGTGAGATATGTTGTTGAATCTCAATAAGGCATCCTATATAGATACTTAGATCATTTTAGTGAGATTTATATTTGATCACATTTATCGTTTTATATTTCTCTATTCCACATCCCACATTGTGATTGGTAAAAATTTCCCATTCAATTTACTTTCTACCAGCCAATTAACATGTACCTATAATTGTGACGTTTTTCTTTTTCTTGGTTATTGTGTTTTTCAGAATCTTTTGATGAAGAAGATTTTTGATAAGGGATATGAACCTGGTAGGTTGTATGTACTTGATGAAAAAATTCCTCAACCAATTGTTGCATCTGCTACCCTCACTCCATATTAGTTATATTGTTGCTTAGGTCATCCTTGTTTAGCATCTTTAAAGAATTGTGTCCTAGTTTAAGTTCTATTTCTACTTTAAATTGTAAGTCATGTCAGTTTGCTAAATAGCATTGTCAATCTTATATTCCTCAAGTCAATAAAAGACTTGCATCCCCTTTTAAGTTAGTACATTTAGATATTTGGGGTCCTTGTCCTGTTATTTTCAAATTTAGTTATTGTTATTTTGTTACTTTTGTTGATAACTATTTGAGAGTTACTTGACTTTACTTGATGAAAAATCTATTAGAATTGTTTGATATTTTTTGCTCCTTTCATGCTGAAATTAAAAATCAATTCCAAACACCTATACATAACTTTTGAAGTGACAATGCTAAAAAATACTTTTCAGTAAAATTTTCTTCTTATTTGTCACAATACGGTATAATTTATCAGTCATCTTGTGTAGTTACTCCACAACAAAAAAGGAGTAGTTAAAAGAAAAAATCATCACCTATTTGAGGTAGCTCATGCTCTTTTGTTTCAAATGAAAGCACCTAAGGTGTTCTAGGTAGATAGGGTTACAACCAGTTTTTTGATCAATCATATGCCATCTTCAATTCCTAATGGGTACTTACCTTATTCACTTTTGTTTCCTTCTCAGACATTGTTTCCTCTCACACCACATGTTTTTGGCTACATATTTTTGTTCATGATCATCATCCTTAAAATTCTAAGTTAGAACCTCGATCTTTGAAATATGTCTTTCTTGGATATTCTCAAACTCAAAAGGGGTATCCATGTTATTCCTCTAAATTAAGTCATTATGTTATTTCTTTTTATGTTAATTTCTTTAAGTCCACTCTATTTTTTAAATTTTCTAAGTCTTCTTGCTCGGTGTCAGATTTTGAATCTGTTGATGAACATTTCCTTGTGCATTCCACTCCTCAAGATTCTCAGGTCTCTTCCATTGAAACTTGGACTTCTCCTCCCATGACGTATGCTTACTCTTGTAGAGTGCAGATGCTAGATGCAGTTTGTCCTTCTACCATTACTAAGACATCAAGTAGAGCACTTGTTACAGATATCCCATTAGCTTTATCTCCCCCACCAATTTCTTCATCATAAGATCCATTTCCTACATCCTCTGATCTTGACTTATATATTGCTCAATGAAAAAGGTACTCGTAGTTACACTCAAAAAGGTACCCATAATCACCCTTTTCCAATTTCTACCTTTATGTCTTATTCATCTTTACCTATCTCATCACAATGCCTCATTGGATTCTATTACTATTTCTAAGTCAGTTTTAGAGGCACTTTCTCATAATAGGTAGCATGCTGCTATAGAGGAAGAAATGATGGCTCTAAAGGCTAATCAAGCTTGAGATATTGTGCCTTTACCATATGATAAGCAACCTATTAAGTGTAAATGGGTGTTTATTGAAAAAATTAATCCAGATCATTCTGTTGCTCGATTGAAAGCTTGTTTAGTAGCAAAGAGGTATGCTCAGACCTGTGGCATTGGTTATTCTGAAACTTTTTCTCCTGTGACTAAGATTACTTCTATTCATTTATTTATCTCTCTTACTACCTCTCAAAATTGGGTTCTTCATCAACTTAATGTAAAAAATGCTTTTCTCTATGGTGATCTACTTGAGGAAGTTTATATCGAATAACTACTTGGTTTTGTTGCTCAATGGGAGTATGAAAAAGACAGCATGCAAGTTGAAAAGTCTTTGTATGGATTGAAATAGTCTCTTCGAGCTTGGTTTGGAAAATTTGATGATGTGGACATGGAATTTAGGGTGTAGAAAAGTGATCATGATTATTCTATTTTCTATAAATAATCAAATTTTAGTTGTATTCTTCTGACTGTCTATATGGATGATATTGTGATTATTGGTAGTGATAGTTTGGGCATTTCAAAATTGAAAACTTTTCTCCAAACCAAATTTCAGATTGAGGAACTAAGAGTGCTTTGGCAATTCTTAGATATTGAGATTGCTCGAAATAAGCAAAGAATTTTCTTATCACAGTGAAAATATGTGCTTGATCTTTTGAGTGAAACATGTTTGCTTAGGACCAAATCATGTGATGCTCCTATGATTCCAAATGTTAAGCTTGGATTAGAAGATGGAGAACTACTAGAAGACTTAGAACGATACAAATGGTTATTAAGAAAATTGAACTATCTTACTTTCACCAGCTCTGACATTTCTTTCCCAGATAGTGTAGTAAGCCAGTTCATGAATTCCCCGAAAATCTCTCATTGGGATGCAATTATTCATATATTGAAATATCTAAAGAAGGTATTTGGGCATAGAATCTTATAAAAAATCATGACCATTGTAGATAGAAGGCTTTTTTGATGTAGACTAGGCTAGATGTCCTATAGACAAAAGATTTAATTCAAGATATTGTGTGTTTGTAAGTGGAAATCTTGTGTCTTGAAAAAGTAAAAAACAAGCCATTGTGTCTCGATCAAGTGCAGAATCTGAGTATCGGGTTATGGCTTATGTTACATCTGAGCTGGTATGGATTTCTTATCTTTTTCACTAACTTGGGATTAAGTCCATTAGAGTTATGCAGTTATAGTGTGATAATTAGGCTACCACTCATATTGCCACAAATTCAATTTTTCATGAGCAAACAAAACATATAGAAGTTGATTATCATTTTGTTAGGTAGAAACTCCAAGAAGGAGTAATTAATCTTAGGCATATAAGAATTGGGGATCAACTTGCTAACTTATTTACTAAGGCACTTCTGGGAAAATGGATTGATGATATTTGTAACAAGTTGAGCATGTTTGACATCTATGCTCCAACTTGAGGGGGAATGTTAGTGAATAGATTAGTTAAAGTAATAAGCCTATGATTAGATAAATGATAAGCCAATGTAGGATAAGTGATAAGTATAGATAGGTCAATAAATTATAGACCTATTAGGACTCTATTTCTTGTACATATCTTCAATATAAATACATATGCTTGGTTCATTGTTGAGCATGAATTCATAATATCTTCTCTCCCTCTCTCTCCCTCTTAACACAAATCAACATACTTAGATGTCTTTATATAGTTGTGCCATTTGTGCTCACCATTAGGATGCAGATGATCCTAAATTTGAGTAGCGAATTTTCCATTTCCATAAGTGAGGAAGTAGCTTGGATTACCGTTGAGATGCTTCTTTGTAATTTCCAAAATATACATCCTTTGGAAGATAGTTGTAATTCTATTTGAACATGGAGACCTACAATATTGTAAGTTATACATCTACCTATAAGAATGTCATATTTCAAATTACCAAAGATCAAATGAAAGAGAGGAATTAAAAGGAGAATGAAAATCAAAAGACTTCTACAAGCTTTCAACCCTAAGGTAGATTTTTTCTTTACTATTATGTAAAAAAAACCATAACAAGAATATAGAAATTCTTTGAATATGCACACCAATGCATGTAGCAAGCCAAGAAAGTAATTGAGGAGGGCTTTCAATAGCACTTTTGCTAAACAAACAACATTGAAAAATTGCAAGAAATTCATGTTTAGAGAAATTTCTATACACAAAATGAGATATAAAATAGATAAAGAATGTTGACATCTAATAGGACAAGAAATTAGAAGTCCTGGAAGCAACTTATTTTGCAATTATTTAGTCTTCAAACAAGATCAATTTTATCATCTCTTTACAAACAAAGTAAAGTTTTAAGCATATACCTCACTGAAAGGCTCCTTGATATCATCTCTCTCAACACTATTCTTTTAAATTGAAGTTTCTAATGTTAGTTAATTGACATCAATAGTAAGATCAGAGATACCAAATGTTGATGGCAAAAAGAGGCAATTGGGGTAGAAGTCCCACATCGATGAGAAGTTAGGTGAGCCTATGCCTTATAAGGTGGGGTATGCTCCTCTCTAACGAGGGCCCTCTTGGGGAACAAGATCTCCCTTAAGGACAAAACAGTGTAGCCATGAGATCGGCGAAAGCAGATAATACCTCACACAGGGGCAAGGAAAATCTGACCATCATCATTTGGCACACCCGGTGGGACTCCCAGGACCTTGCCACACATAAGCCACCTAACTTGGGGGGCTTATGTTGATGGCAAAAAGAGGCAATAGGGGTGAAAGTCCCACATTGATGAGAAGTTGGGTGAACTTGTGCCTTATAAGGCCGGGGGTACGCTCCTCCCTAGCGAGGACCCTTTTTGGGAACAAGATCTCCCTTCAGGACAAAATTGTGTAGCCACGTGATCGACTAAAGTGGATAATACCTTGCACGGAGACAAGGAAAATCCGACCATCATCACCAAATAACTATAGTGTGATCAACTACTTCATTGACTGATGTAACTGATTGATATCAACGTTATCAAAGAAACTTTTTAATTTGTACAAAGCTACTGCACTCGCATAATTTGGAAAAATAACCATATCCACATTTTCAGGAACATTAGACAACAACTATCTTAAAGAGTACTCTTGTGTTCCTACTAGATGTATCACTTCATCAGTGTCAAGATGGAAGATCCGATCCATTCCAAAATCCTAAATTAAACATTGTAAAGAAATATTGAGATCTTAGAATTATTATATTACAATTACAATGATAAATGCATGTTAACTGGATAACACAATTAACGAATGAAAATCAACCATATTCTCGCCATAACAATAGCCATTTCCATGTTTAATGATTGCTTTACAAACAATTCATAATTACATGGCTTGTAGAAGAAGCTCACCAACCATGTCTCATTCCAAATCCAACTGATGCATAAAAGGAAATAGACAAAATAAAGTATCATTACTCCAATCAATAGTTAATAAAATAATGGCAAAGTTCAAAACTCAATGATTAAATTTCAGAATATAAGTATATAAGAAGATTATCGTATATTAAAACTGTTAAAGAACCACTCAATCAGATATTTTAAGTTATTAAGAAAATGGTTCTTATAATCCTACACAATTCGTTGCTTGGAAGCCTACAAGCATTCAAATGTGGAGAAAACACAAACTCACTACTACTTTGTTTTGAAATTTGAGACTACCTTGTAGTTTATACTATAAGAATTGAAACTCTTAAGCAATAAAAAAAAATTGTTTTATTCCTGAAAAAATATAAGGAGGATGGCAACTCTACATGGGCCAAAACATTAACCATAACAATTCATTGATGGGATTTTAACACAATATAAAACAAACACATAACGAGATAGATAATTTTCAAGCTCATCACGCCCAAGTATGCACTTTGGTTAAATATTACATTTACCTAGATGCTGTAAGAAATATTGTGATTGTTATAGCCAATGTATTATTAGATAATTGAAACTTCAATCTCTACCAGAGCCATCTAATACCAAACAACATAAATAAAAGAAAAAACCAACCTAGATCCACAGTACGGGTCATAGTATATTATGGAATTAAAACACAATTGTAGAATAGTAAGCCAAGCTAGATCTACAATTTATGTGAAGTAATAAATCCAAAAAATATCTTAGCATTGAAGCCTACTAACAACAAAAAGTAGAAAGAAATCATTGATCCTGCTAGAAGAAAATAGGCCTTTTAAATATGAGGAAGATTTTCAAATTTGAAGCAGATCCTACATGTTTAGTTTCAACCCTTATGATAAAGGGTATTGTGGTGATCATTAAAAGTCAATTGTTCAAGAGCAAAATTGACTTTTAAAACATAAATCTTTTAAATAATGGCACTGACCCTTTTGGCTTGTTGTTCCTCCAATTCTTTAGTTGTGCATATAACTTTAATTGCCTGAAACATAATAGTTTAGAGCATGATTTGAAGATCAAAGGATTCAAAACTAAGGTGAAAAAGTTTAGCAAGTACTCAGAACAATATCTAGACCCCCAAAACACAACATAATTATCATTGAAACTCACTAGAATGGTTTCTAAAACTCCAGATACATTAGGCAATGTAGCCTTTCCTTCCACAAAAAGGAAGAAGGTTGAAAACTCAAAAACCTTGTTATAGAAAAGCAAAGGCAAAATATACTTTAGACTAGTATAAGTGCTTGTTGTAATACATATCTATTATGCAAGGAAGATGAGAAAATGACTTTAATAATCACTTGATTTACCTCCGTGATTCAAAATCATACAACTCATACATAAAAAAATTTAATTGTCAATTCACAATATTATAGATTTAGGATTCACCAGGTCACTTCACCCTTCCCTAAGTTCATGTATACGTAGGATAATCTAATTTAGTATATGACACTAACAGACATTCATTATGTAATCACAGAATAGTGGCTTAGAACTCAAATATTATCTCACAAAATCATAGACACCAATATTACTAAAATAAGCATAACTCCAATGGCAAATCCATAGACTCAAACATACTCATAAATGGTATTGTCAACCAAAAGTTTCAACCATACTTTTCAATCATCAAACTAAATGAACATGACTACTACTTCTTTCACATAAGAATGGGAAACTGTAGAATAGCCAGAATATTTTCAATCCAATAGAAATTTAAAATTATCGATTGAGATAAATCAAATTCCAAAGAAATGCTAAGTGCCTCAATAAATTCTAGACAAAATGCTTACCTTAGGCTTCAAAATAGAGCCATATTCAAATCTCCAATGCCAATAATATGGAAAAGCTAGGGATTGGCTACGAACCATAAGATTAATGCAATCTGAACTGGAAGAATGACCTTAATGGGAAATTAGGGAACTAACCACACCCAAAAAGTCATGTTGGTCTAGTGATCAGCGGGTTGCAATGTAATTGAGGCTGCCTTACCATTAAAGGACAAAGGTAAAGCATGCAAGAGTGAGGGCAGAATAGTTAATAGTAAGAGAAAGCGTGAAGTAAAAACTTAGGAGGAGAAGGAATGTCACGTCCCAATGCATGAAACATGAATGGTGTAGAAGGTCACCGTTAGGAAACCCTCTACAAGCCTAACAATGCAAATCCTTCTTATTCTAACTCAACATACCAAAGACCAAATTTAATTAATGCATAAAAACAAATATATCTCATTAAGTTTCTATAGAAAATTCAATAGAGTTTCCTTTATTTTTAGGATACTTGGCACAAGGCCTTTATAATAGACAAGGGCTACATGCCCTACACATCCTGTACAATAACACAAAATCACAATGGCCCAAAAAACACAAATTTATATCTTGTTGGGCATTAATCAATTAAAATACATGCACACAACAATCCTACCACCTACCAAGACTTTGATCATCAATATACCTTTAAGCTCCACAGAAGGTGATCTACTCGATCAGTGAGTAGATCCTGAATCAGGGTGATGAGGAGGAACAATATGGGTATCCTCAGGCTCTAAAAACATGGAGAAAATGGGGTAAGTTTCATGGAAACTCAATGAGCAAATAATGTCCATAGAAAATTAAAACTTAGTTCATAATTCATAATCAAAATCCAAAGGGGAAAAATATGTATATAATCGTGAAGATAAGTTTACCCGTCCGAAAGTCAAAATCTCAAATAGGTTTAAAAACTTTTATCCATTAAGAAAATCAAATAATTAAAATATGATATTAAAAAAAATAAAATGAGCAACAAAGTGTGTTACTATGAAAAATATTCATCATGGTGTAAACATAGGAGAAATTCTATAAAGCTTTCTAAAATTTATTAATATTCAAGTAGCAAAATATTCAATAATTGCCTTTTCATTCAAATTCAATTGGAATCCAAAGAACAATTCTTAAAGGTAACTATACCTAATAAACATTGTCATAATCCATCTAAACACACCTATTGAATCCATCTAAACATGCCTATCAAATCCATCCAAACATGCCTATCGAATATTCATATATTCATATGTTCAAACATCTCCCCCTTATTTTCTCTAGCACATATTCTAATCACAAGTGCACTTAAGGGTTTCCAATGAATTTCTAAAGGATTCTAGGATTTCAAAACATTAAATCATAAGAAAACATTATGCTACCAAGACTTTCCATACATAAGAGGCATTTTATCCATATCATAATATTATTAGTCGAAACATATCATCAAACTTTCCAAGTAGCACAAATCTCAAAACATTAACATTTCCATATCACAACAATATGAATTCCTTGCTTCTGAGAATAAAAATCATTACAAAATGCATAACTATGCTAAATCATTTTCATTTTTGTACTTCATATAATAAAATGAAATCATTAGTTCCAATAACGTAAATCAAATTAAAATGCATAATTTCATTACGGTAAATGATTTTCATATATATATATATATATAACATACAGTTAAACTTTCATAACAAGTTAGCATTAAAAATCCCATTATTCAAAAATCATAGTATTCCATATTACAAAATTATTTCATATTGCAAAAAAAAAGGATTTACTAAAAGAGTAGGATTATTTACTCACCTTAGCGCCTCTTTAAATGATTAAATTTTCCTCAAGAGAATTAATTATTGTCATAATAATGTTCATCAAAAAGTTAGATTAGCCAACTTGGAATTTAAGTCACTCAACCTATTTGGGTATAATCAGCATTGAAATCGATCCTTAAATTTAAAGTCCTCTAACTAAGCACACCTATCATACACTAATATTAGACTTTAATATGTAAGTTGAAATTTCAAAATCAAGTAGTAGAACCACCTACTTGGATATTTAGTTGAGACTCAAAAATTTGATGATGATGTGCTTGGCTCTTTGATGGGAGTATTACTGAAGCAAATTAACAAGAAAAACTTTCATCAACTTTTGAGGGTTAGGGTTTTAGGTAAGATCTTCTTAAAAACTTGATGTAAACTTCATATAAAATAAACTTTTTATTTTAGGAAGACTCAACAGCAAGAGAGGAAGTTGTAGGCAGCTCAGATTGTGTTGGATCACCATCGACAAGCGAATTTTAAAGGCTAGCTGAAACATGCCAGAAGAAGAGGGAAGGAAGACCACTGAGCTAGACTGAGGAAGAGAAGGTGTCAATGAAGAAAAAGGAAGAGGAATGACAGTTTGAGCTCATCAGATGGCGAAGGAAGATGGAGGCTGGTAGTTATAATAGGGAAGAGTGCAATAGAGGAAGCCTTGGGAAAACAAGGCGTGCATACGGGGAAAGGAAAGTTGGCCTAAGGAAAAATAAATCATAAAATGAAATGGGGCAATTTGTGGTTTGACCCTGCTGATCTGCTGGTATCTTCAAAACGGTCTTTCTAGAAAAGGGAAAAATTAAATATATTTTCATTTTCCTTATTTCATTTTCTTAACTCTTCCCCCTAATAAAAGAATTCATCCTTAAATTCTAAAAGCATAGTTATACAAGGTCAAATAAAGTGTTAGAGTATCTATTGAGGATAAGGGTCCAAATCATAAGAAAGGAAGGTCCATACCAATAAGTCACTTAAACCAATAAGGGTATTTATCCATTATGGGAGACTCAGGTTCCATGTTATCTCTTCTTTACCATGATTTCCCTACAAGACCTTCACGAAAGGATATTCTTTAGAGCAGAGTTTTCTGATTTCCTCCTTTTTACCAAACCTCATCATTCATCCCAACCAATAATGAAAAATCCATCACATCAACAAATGCTAAGAAAAGATATGTCATTCCACATAGCTCTTAAGGCTTCTCTTGGCCTTGTTCCTAAGAAACATGAATTTTGTTCTAAAAAGTACCATCAGATGGTTCCTAGACATCGTTACTTGTTAAAGTATCAGAGAGGAGACTATTGACCAAGAGTTGCTAATGAGAATTCACTAATTTCTGAAAACCTGCATTGTCAGGGATGGCAATCTTAGGCTCTTCCCTAAGATCTCCTCCCTAAGATCTAAGGTTTTCTGCAATTTATGAACAACTTTTTTGAAACTTCAAGATTTACTTAGATGACTTCCCACTGATTGACCATCATGATTTAAAATAGCAACATTTTCAATAGGAATATCATTTCTCTTCCTTATTTCCTTGCTAGTAAAAGAACCACTTATATTCTGACATAGTTGTGCCATCTGACTCTTGACTCCCTTACACTGCTAATCTTTGACTTCAGTAAAAATGTTCTTCTTGCCTTCATGAAACCCAGTGTTAGTAAGGAGAGAACTGATAGAAGATGAAGTATTTTCAAATCCATAACTTCAATAATAGATATAATCTAAGTCTAGCGAGCCAACAGACTATCAAGCAGAAAAGGTGGATATGACTGAATCTTCTCTACTTCTTTCATAAGCAATCTAACCTCCATCATGCAAATTCAACTTATCAGCAACCCAGTTCCCATATTATTTAAAACTAAGGGCATAAGATATTATGCTAGTGGGTTCATTGTCATAAATTGTGATAACTTTATCACCATTATTATATTGGAAAGGGAGCAATCAAACACTTCCAGCCATTCATGTCAATAGGTGTTGAGCTTATTATCAAACTTAGCTTCTGCATCTACCAAAATGACACTTGAAAGTGGTCCTATAAAACAGTTAAGACAGGATCTCTAATTCCTATACTCCAAAAACATGAAAAGATCTAAACATTAATAAACATAATGCTAGGGTAAGCCTTTCCTAATTCTTTCCTGAGTTCTCCACACTAAATCAAAAGAATGAATTCATATCTATCACATTCAAGTAACAATATAAATATATGATCGGGGCCCTAGTTGGGACATTCACTTAACTCTAATTTGCCACACTTGAAAGTTTTATAATCACATATCACTACTCATGTTACAATGGGTTAACCATAATTAAATAAGACAATCTCACTATATGTATACAAGTGTTCACATATAGCATCTTCCTAAATTCAACATTTCTGAGCAAAGCTACACTCCCACAATTACACATTTCAACTAGATACATAATTTTGCACCTAAAATAGTTTGTAATAAACCTTAGTCTATCTTGACCAACTCAAGATACTACAGCCAAGTAGTACATAATGTCATCATAAAAATAGTGCTATTTCCTAAAAAATACATAGGTGATCTCCATCACTCATTTCATGTTCAAACACTTACAAACATATAGACAACTTCCAAGATTCAAGCAACCATATATACTTACATACTTTTATACTTGCACATATCATATGTGGCGTAACGCCACTCTATTCTCATTCAACTATTTTAATTAAGATAAGTCATAGCATAATATGGATTTTGGCCTATTTTAATCACTAAAACCTTGATCATCTTTCAAGGGTGTAAAAAGTGACTAATTTACTCACTTACATTCAAGGCCAAACCCAAAAAAGTTTCTTTCATGGCCACCAATTTAGCTCAGTTATCTTTCATACCTCTACTAACACCAGGAACTGATGGCTATAACTTTTGAAGCAAGACATCACATACATTCTCGTACAAAGAAATTTGACTAGTAAACAACATTCAACATTTTCACTAAAACATGACCAACCTCAATCTTCCAACCCACAAGCATAAATCTACCTCCTTACCTACTTGAAAATTTCTCACCAACTTCAATCATTCTACCATGCCTACTTAGATAATACTACCTATCTAGTCCATCATTTGGCATTACAATTTCCTATCTCACTACACATGTGCTCATTGTCTTAGGTTACTTAAGGTAAATCAAGCATTCCTTAGTCACTTCACAACAAGCTATTTCCTAAAACTTATATATATTTACATGACCTCACTCTTCCACACCCACAGTTTCCAATTGTACCCTTAATACACACAACATCAGCTTGCTAGGATCCAAGGCCAGAAGTGAATAGTAAAGGACTAAAAAGCCACTCATAGTTGATGGCTAACTTTATGTCTATATCAACTTGGTTGGTAACATCTACCATGACCCATTCAAGTATCTCAAATTTCTCATCACTTGTCAGAAGTTGCTCTAATGGTGTAAGCTTCCATGACAAAATCTCCTTAATGGGACCACGTAACATTACAATTATTGCTAATGGGTTTAAAAGGGTTACACCCAAGAGCGATAGCTCTCTTGACGATGCCTCGCTATCTAGGAAGCTAGTCTTTAGAAATTTTTGCATCTTTATAAATGCAAGGAAAGCCTTCCTCTCCTAAAACAACTATTGACAATGGTTTTATCCCTTCACTATCATCTTGAGAATTTTTCATTTGCTAGCATAGAAATAATCTCTGTTATGTGCCCTCTCAACCATATACATGTTGCATTAGTAGCTCTTAGAACAATAACATGTGATTGATGATTACTAAGAAATTTAAGAACACATTGTA